>OMLP01001002.1:2580-25683 GCA_900302685.1 Spondyliosoma cantharus | reverse complement strand
TAAATGCCACAGCACAAGTGGAGCACATTTTACCCACTGGGAACTCACACCACAAATCCAACAGAATGTCAAAAGAATATTCAAATAAAAGATCTCATAACTCTGGGGAAATACAACAAATACAGGTGACCTTTTTAAGCTGTCTTTAACGGATCGGGAGAGAGGAGACTCATTCAGGAAGTCTGATCAACAAGTTAGTTGATGCTGTAAGATGGTGTTTTCTTTGAGAAAATGTCTTTGCACCAAATGTTGATATTTATAGATGTATAATGTGAAGACTTTATCAGGTGTTGTGAAAATGAATAACTTCAAGGTGCTATATAAAGCATATATATTTTGTTGAACTCTGTGTACGAATTCTGAGATTTTGCTCCAGCTTCCAACGAGGTTTGTCAGCCGTGTTTCATCAGCGATCAAGAGTCTTGGTAGTTGCCAGTTTTTATGGATTTTTTAAAAAAAAATTCCATATTGAACAATACCAGCACAAGTCGCAAAGCAATGACATCACAACAGCGTGATTGGTCAGTTGCAATAAGGGTAATTGTGATAAATTATGAGGGAACACCAACAGGGTGATATGAGATACACCAAGAAAATGCACACTCAAAACTGTCACTTTAAAAAAGCCACCAGGACTTCCATAAGCTTGTGAAGTCTCAGGCCTGTGAGTGATGACCAATCAGAGCAGACTTGCCTTGGACCTGCTATAATCCACAGCATATGAAATAATGTGTTTTTTTAAACATCAAACATGGAAACAATTTCTCCTAGACACCCTAATATGGGGTATTTGAATTTTGACCATCCGTTCCTTCCTTTCCACTCCTCTTTTCTCACATCTTTCTCCATGCCTGTTTATCCACTGTTGTGCAGACTCCTATATGGCTGGCTGCTGTCTGCTCAGTGGGATGCTCAGTGAAGGTCCATGTGACCGTGGCTGCATCCCTTGCACCCTCTTTGTCCCACATCCACCAGTGTGAACACACGAGGTGGGCACACAGCTGAATATCTAGCTCTCTCCTCGTGCCGCCGCGCTGCTATCATTAGCCCGTGCCTTGTGAGACAACTGACCCTTGCATCCCTCTGTTCCCACCCGCCCTTCTCCCCGCTTCCCTATCATTCGCTCACCCGCACCCACCCACATGGGAGCAACAATTAGGGAGGCATAAGACTGGTGAGCCAAACCACCATCTCCATGACCTCCCCCGGGGGGGAAGGGCGGGCGTGTCAGGAGAGAACAGAGAAAGAGGAGAGCAGCACACAGCTGCACCCCTTCCTCAAAGGCTGTAACCTCGAATAAAAGACAACATCCAGATGAAGAGAAGGGAGAGCTGGCTGGAAAAGAGAGTGAGAGGTACGTGATGACACTGTAGCTGTCCAATTGTCCAACTGTGTCCACAGCAGAAAGTAAGAAGGGAAGTCAGGTGGGGTGGTGGTGGGGGCAGTCCGGCCGCGCTCGTCCGTGACTACACCAGCTGCAGCTAACCTGACCACAACCTCACCTGTCTGCGTCCGGTTATTTTTAAACCACTAATGCTGTTTCATCTGTGCTCGCAGGCATTGTGGTTCTACCTAAGCCCTGAATTTAAAAACACACATAAAAATTAATTGGAAATCTTGCTGTGAGCCATCCTTATTCATTTAGTTTATAACCATCAGTCACTGAGAAAATGTTCCCTCGACTAAACTTGGCAACACAAGGAGATGATTCACACAACATATTTTAACATAATTCCATTTTTTTCACTGGAGCTTAAACTTTCAGTCGAGGCAAACTCTACCAGAGTTGTTCACATGTTTGTGCAGCCCGGCTCAGCACAGATCGTAGGCTGTTAGGAAGCACCAGGGGTTTTTCCACCAACTAGTCTTGAAGCTGAGTCACTCCATCTCACCACACATGCACGCCGCAGTCAAACCAGTGTGGGTCTCACAGAAATAACCAAACAACAATGGAAATGTAGAAACAGTGGCAACATTAGAGCACAATGTAAACCACAATAACACCAGAAACACTGCAGGAACACACATCAAATGAAAGGCTGGGAGGTTTCCCACCTGCTTACCAATGGTTTACATCTATCAATTTAATATGTTTTCCCTCTCCCCATTCCCACTGCAAACTTAATTAAATCCAATTAAAAAAATATGTACTTGGGCCAAACGTAATTAAATATCAGAGACAACACAGATGAATAAATGAATAAATGAATAGTTTTACAGTCCTGGGATTAGAGCCTATTTATTGAATGAACGTCATTGTTTTTTGTTTTTTTTCAGTGCAGGCTTTCAACTAATGGTTATTTTAATATATAAATAGGCACTATGCACTTTTTGGATTTAGTTGAAATATAGAATTTTAATATTTATAATATTTATGAGGTTATAATACAAACTTAGATACTTAGTTTGTCTATGACTGAATAAATAAGCTGTTCTCAGAGGAATATAAGGTCCCTAGAACACAGTTTGAAGCTAGAAAGGGGGCAGGGTCCGCCACATATAAACAAAGTAAAACAGTATGAAATTGTGTTGTCCTTTAAGGTCAGTTTGTTTATTAAGGGGCATTTTCAGCCTGAATCTCTGAAAATATTTTCAGTATCTGGAGTATCTGAGATACTTAGTATACTTAGCTACTTAGTATTCTACAACTGAATGTGGCCCCGGGACTCATTTTCCTTCTCTGCGTGCTTCACCCTTCCATTATTTGGGCAGGATCTGAACATTATCAAAACGTAATTACAGGAGAAATGACTTCCTTTGTCGCCCTTTTGCTGTTATTTTCTCAGAGTAGGCTATGACCTACAGGGATTTCCCTGCACAGCTAATCTTGAATCTCTTTATTATTCTCAGTTTAGCATTGATTGACTGTTGGTGTAGTTCACAGCTTGTTATTAGTTGTTATATTATTGTAATCAGGCTTCAGCTTACTCACTGGCAGCCTTAAATGGCATCCGCACACCCTCATAGTCATACATGTGACTGAACTCCGTCTGTCCAAAGCCACAATGCACATGTAGTCCAATGCATAAACATGAGCGCTCGCCCAGCCATGTGCAGTCATACCCATACACACACATCCCACAACCCACTGTACAAGATTTCACACGCTCTTCAGCTCAATTTTTTTCAATGTTTTTTTGGAAAACACTCAAATGCCCCGTGACGTTGTGTTGACTAGGCTGGGAGTTGGAGAGCAGGTAACAAAGACACAAATCAGCAATAAAGAACAAACTTAGGGCAGAGAAGAGAGAGAAACTGACAGCTAAAGTGCAAAGAAAGATGACTATCCAAGAAAGGAAGGAGAGGAGAGGGATAGAAAAGTAGAAAAAGAATTTGAGAGTAGATTGAAGAGTAGAAGAGTGGGTACAGTAAAAAGCTCTCCTCTGTGTTGGCATACCGCCAGCCCCTGGACAGAGATGCAGCTCGCTGCTCCCCGCCCACTGACCGCCTCCTCATCTGAACGCTCTCTCTGCATTAAGGGCCTCAATCAAATATTCATTCTCCAAAACCAGCACTTATATAACCAATACAACAAGTGTGTCTCCACGCTGACCCGACTGAAAAGAACAATGTGTTACACGGAGCGTGGAGCAAACAATCATCCGCGCGGCAGGCAAAGGGTCAGCGGCGCCCGGCTCGCTCAGGATGGATGATATTCTTGCACAACAGCTAACAAGCTGTGCCTCCAAAGTGCACCGCTGCGGCTAATTAATGAATAAATCACTTCAGAGGGAAAGTAGGAGGCTCAGTTCACGAAACTGAGAAATGTGCAATAACATCGCTTTTATTTGCTTTGATAATGAGAGCAAAACAGCTCTAAATAAATGAAGAGGAGACAGACATTTTGCGCATCCTTGAGTTCTAACGAGCATGTTGAATGCACATCCTTGCTAACAAACAACACTTGCAAAGCCCCCATTTTTGATGCATTTTGAACCCTGCATTGTTTACCCTCATGTTTGCTGATTAGCAGTCTCTTTGTTCGGTTGCCTTTTGTTGGCACATTGCTGCATTTCTTGGCATGTTCGCCACAATCTGAGTGGAATAACCCAAAACTGCCATCAGTAAAGGGAACCACATAACTGTGCACATGTGCAGATGGATGTGTGTCCTTGAATATCTGCCACACATACAAAAAAATAACAAGGAACACTTCATAGCGCTACTGGTGGGAATAAAAGTTCGACCTCTACCTTTAAAAACATACCAAATTTAGTTGGAAAGTGGGTATGTAGATGCCTTCATATGACTAATATTTCTTTTATGGGGCATTTTTTTGTCCACCTGAATGTCCCGTAACCAATATTTCAACAACAGGTTAAGGACTGTATTTAAATGTAAAGTATGCCCTCACCATTTGTTGAAATCTGTTATTTGAGGTTATTTAATAACCTAGACATAAATAAATAACCCTCTGGTTTTAAGAAAAATCAAACTTTGATTTCTGGCAACACTTTCATCTGCTCCCTTTACAATTTTTTCCTGATTACTTTGCGAAAAGTACGTTTTAAGTCCATTATCTCCTGGATGTGATGTCAAAGGCTCTGTGTAACCCCCAGACTGTTTTACAAGGGGGAGCAGAAAAGTGTCTGTGCTTCAGCAGCCACATTATTAATAAAGTTTAGAGTCGATTTGCCCATTTTCTGTTTTCAAAGCTTAAACACACTTGCAGCTTATTTTGATCAAGTAAAAGATTATCTGCGGCTGCACTTGAATATGAAAACCTTCTGTCACTCATTTGTCAATAAAGCCGATCTCACCACACAGCTGTTGACTACTGTTCAACACATTATGAGCCAAAATCAATTTTATACTTCTTCAGTTGTCTAGCAACAGAAAACAGATGTTTGACATGCCGATTTGCACGGGGCTACAGTGTTTGACGAAAATATGGTAGGTAATATGTGTTAATTTTTACTTTACAAATTACGGTGATGGCAGATTCACCTAAATTGTTAATAATTACAAGACAGCCACAGGTAATAATACCAAGAATCATTCATTTCAAAATATGGTCTAGTTTTAACCTAGATGTCATGACCCTTCCTCACCAAACCTCCAGGAAAGGTGCTGGGTTATTGATAGTGGCTGCACAGGATATTGGATCTTCCACATTCATCATGTGACACAAACTGGCCCATAAAGCATTTTTCCCATACAAAATCATCGGAAAAGCAGCAGCAGCTGTAAACTGGAGAATCATTTTTTTTTCAGCATCAGAGACCATCCAAAATGTATCAATTTGGTCCAGTTACGTTTGAAAAGTCAAGAGGAGGCGTATAATTAAATTGCTTTATTCCATCCACGCCTGCAAAAAGCTAACAGGAAGTCAGTCGGCCAGAAGCTGTGGGCGTTCAGTTCAGAGCATATGGTCTCTGTCTTTGAAATGTCCAAAAAGTAGATTCTTCACGTACCAACCTTTTCCCTTTCACAATATATCCCAGTTACAGATACAATCTTATCTTGATCCTAATCATTCCAACAATGGCAGAGCTCAGTGGCCGTTACATTCTGTCACCATGGTAACTAGCCTTATCAGCAGACACCATTGAACATCTTTGTTATTTGTCAATTGACCTCAATTCTTCTCAAGGGTTTGACCCGCGCAGAGATGTCATCTCCTCAGAAAGGCTCTTCCACAGGATGAGAGCCCAGGCTGACCGACGGCACGTTATCTGCCAAATAAAAAGACACTTTTCCCTGCAGAGGAATTTACAATGGATTTTACAATGTCAGAGCAGGAAAAAGTTTTTGCCATTAGTGGTAATATGGTTAACATAAAAACCCAAACTGCCGTGCATTTCTTGATCCACATCCTTGACGTTGCGATGATTTGTGGGTCATAAACAGGACATTAAGGTCGAATTGACTGACATATGCTACCAAGTTTTACTCATCACTATCCTTAAACCGTCAATCAACCGCAAGCTGCAGCTCCGATGCTGCCTAATAACCTTCTTTGTGGGCAATTAAGTCAAAACATGAATCAAACCTCAATACTTTCTGATGCAGTGTTTCCCTCAGTTCTGACTTTTATGTTACATTAGTGAATTTAAATTCCCAACAGCAGACTTTGGCAGCTTGATGTGCGTATCTTTCTCCAGCGATCTGTCTCCAACCTCTGTCTCCGGAAAAGTGGATGAAATAGAGTGCCTTTCATCTAGACTCTCATAACCTAGATGCTACTGTGTGGGGTGGGGGAAGCCAAAGTCTCCACTGTTAAGTGGTCAGTAATGGCAAAGTAATTCAATCCGAGTGGGTCTTTCTCTATCCACTCAAAACTTCCGGTACAATCCCTTCTTGTTATGCGGGTGGGCAGCTTTCCGGAAAACACACCAAGACATCTCAGTGAGTCTGCCAACAAGCCAGTGATGCAATGGCAATTAGAATGCAATTAGGGTTGCAATTGTTCTTTAATTGAATTGGGTTTTTGGGCTTAGAGGGCTGTGAGAATGAAGCACATAGGCCACATCTTAATCTCGAGACATAATGTGCAGCGTGCTGCCTGCTGAGGCACGACGGTGATGCCAGGGTTTAAGAACAGGCTGAATTTTGGGCTAATCCTCATTGGAACACAAGATTAGGGTTGTGTAGGATGAGCTCCAAGGCATTGGACGAGAAAGAGAGAGACAAGCAGACAATGAGAGAAAAGCTCAAAGTTTAAGGGGAGTTTTTTGTTCTCGCACTCAAAAAGATCATAATGATTCAAATCACCCCTGCCTCTGGAGCAGAAGATCGTTTTCTCCGTCGTTGTTGGTCCTTTGTATTTCACAGTCCATTTTAAAAGAACTTGTTCACTTCAAGCAATATTGGATGACATGCATAGACCACAGGTGAGGCTGAGGACAGGCAAGTCTAATATTTGACAAACGGTCATACTTGTTTTAACAACCTTGGAGGAAAGTGCTATTGTTTTCACGACTAAACCGGCATCACAAACAAAGGTATCTATTACAGCTGTTGATGTTTTACAGGAAGGCACAGTGTTTTCTTTACCAATATATTTCAATGATTAGAGAGGCAACTTTTAGAATTTCAAACATTTCCATGTGCGCATTTATGTCCGTTTATCAAATATCGTGGCACATTGGGGCAGCACAACTAAAAGAAGTATCTATAAACTTGACAGGACACAGGAAACTCTCCAGAAGAAACAGAAGTGTCTCAAATAAATATGTTTAGACATTCCATCAACTATTAATCATAATGTTAATGTTTTATCATTTGCTCATCACTATATATAAACAGTAGACTAAAACTGTACATTTAGTCTTCTCAAGCCTACCTGCTGCCCCTGATGACATGGGGCTTCATTTCACCTTAATGTATTGAAGCATGAATCCACTTTTCTTCAAGTTAATCATAACAGGAAACAAGTGAGTGTTGAGTGTGAAACGCGAGGTCACTGTTTCAGAGGTCGTGCTATTTCTCTGGTTATAGTTCATAGTTCACGGGTCATTCTTTACTTGTCACAAGAGAAGGTTTATTAAGTGCCAGAATGTCACAGCAGAATTCACACTTCAAACCCACTGAGCTGAGGCATTTTACAAATCTCCAAGAAGCGGTAGGATGTCAAACGAGGTGCCAAGAAGCACATCGCCGTGTCCCGACAAAGCATAGCTGCCACTGGTGGGGTTTAGAGGACACCTGAGCTCAGGGCTCTTCACTGGTGTTTTGGCTTCTATAATTGGAGACAGTCTCATACGAGGTTTTTGTTCCACTGAAGGAAGGAGACGGAGACCTATAGGTGGATGAAGTTGCTGCTAACAAACCGGAGAGGTTCCTTTATTGTGCGTTAATGAGCGTGAAAGCACCTAATTACACACTTCATAAATTACCTGTTGTTCATAAAATGCTTCTGATATAAACAAAAAATCCTGACTTATCCTTATTAAAATGATTAAGCTTCGCCCATCCCTTTTTTTAATAAGTTCATTCTTAAAAAGAACCAACTTTTGCTTTACAAGTAAACTTGTGTTTTAATCTCTTTTTTGTGTATATTCAACATTTATAAATGAGTTTCTCCTCTGCGTGCGCTTCCCTGTCAGACGCATCTAATACTTTCTCACGGTCCACAAATTTCTTTGAGTACTTGAATACACTAAGCGGTGATGCAATAAACACTGCCATAAGCAACACATACACATATACACACACGCACACGCAGCACGCACACACACGCACACACACACACACACACACACACACACACACACACACACACACACACACACACACACACGTGGAAGGAGAAATCAAAGCGACTATCCTTCTGTACATGTGTAATGATGTTATGAATTATGGATGTGCTGCACCATTGTCTGTGGTGAAGGTGGAAAAGGCAATGCAGTGCCAACTGATGTGTCATATCTCAGGCAGAGGTGGCAGAGGGTTCTTTACATAATCATTTTGTTGTAACCTTCCCTATATGTACATATATACATGAGGAACGTGTAAGCTTTCATGTTCTTTGTGCATACATGTGTAATTGTGGATGACTTACACACTGTACACTATGTGGTTCTGGTGACTTTGTCACGCTGCGTGCACATGTTGGGTGTTGCTTTACGTCAAGCCTCTGTAAAGTGACACATAGGCTGGATGCCAGCAGCCATCCTCTTATTAACTTTCATTGTTGTCTTTTCCAGGAGGGCACTCTGACAGTACACGTAAAAGACATGATGAACTTGGAGACAACACGCTTCGCTTCCCCTGCCTAAACTGTTGACTCTGAGAGGCTTGTGTTTTTCCTCTGTAAACTGATAAAAACATCACAAAGAGAAGCCATATAACCTCTCTAGTGTTGATAAAACAGTCACTCAGTACACAAGTGCTTTATATGACAGCACAGAAATAACAAGAAAACAACCAGGAAATATCTTAATAATATGAGAATATCTTTGTCAATATTGGATTTATTTTTTCAAATCACATCTCGAGGTAAAAATAATACGACGGAACATCCTGTCATCTTTGTGTTTTGTAACTTTTTGGTAACTAAATATCATAACTAAGTCATCATGACCCATTACACTCTTCCCCCCTGTGTGTCTCTTCCAAAAAGTGACTTTAGCTTTGGACTAAAGAACAGACTGTGCAGCTGAGGAGGAGAGCCACGTGTGGTGTGAAAGCTTTCCCCTGTGATGGGCTGTGATCTCTAAGAGCTTTTACCATCTCTATTTCCCAGAACAGACTTTAGCGAGGCTCTGATATCCAACAATTAGCAGCTTCCTCGCAGGGATACCCGAGTGTATAATTAATGTCCCGCAAAAAACATTTTGGCCAGCCACCGCGTACTGCATAACCTGATGCTAATGCACGCTTTCATGTGTTGCATTTCCCTAACGTGGGCACTGCTCACAATCTCAAAAGGGAAAAATCTGTTGCTGCCAGTATATGAAGAGGCACATCAGGGGAGTATGCTCCCACTAAATTGTGTGATGTATAAACAAAGTGAAGTTCTACCATAAAAACAAATCAATACTTATTCAGAACATGATTTATGAATGCAGGCAGTTACAGGGAGTGTGCCAGACTCCATGCACGCTGCATGGGTCTGGATAAAGCAGAGCCATGAATCATTTTCATGTGGCAAAAGCCATGGATAAATCATAATTGGCTTGCACTGAGTCACGTGCCCGGTGCTGGCTACTAGACTGGATCTACAAATTGCAGCTGAGTTGGACAATGGTGCAGCGTTATGATGATGGCTCGCTTCTCTAACTCCTTGGAATGGGTCTCATCATAGGACACAGACAAACTCTCTGTCTCAGTTAACAGATCCTTTCACACCTTGTCACACCTGCTGCGCTGTGTGCTGAATGGGCTGGCACATCCTATATGTCAGATCATGACAAGACCACACACACACACACACACACACACACACACACACACATAGACACCTCAAAACGGGATAAGAGGAAAGTCATCAAGTCCTTGACAGTTGCAAAAAATGTTTTCCCCTACAGACCTTCACACACATCCATGCTCGTTGTCCGTCCCATCCTGATAAGCATCGTCAGTGATAATGGCCTTGTTAATGAAGTGAGACGTGCTTGAGACCAGCGGCTGATGCAGCTGATGGTTATCAGTGGGTGGAGCCGTCAGTGGTGCAGTAATAAAGTCAATATTTCCAGGGACACATTGCTGAGACAGGGATGAGCCTCGCTACGTGCTCGCACATTATCTTTGCAGTCCCTGTGTCTTTTTATTCTCGTAGTTTTGATTATGTGTCCACCTCTGTGTGATACGTGATAATCCTGCATGATAATGACCGAATGAACACACGCTGCACATGCACACATGTGTTTGCACGTGGAGCTGCAAAAAGGGAACATTACAATGGGAGTTTTCCCGCATTGCTTCCTGCAATCAGCAACAAAGCATCATTCAGCTAATGACAGCTTTCATGTGGAGCAAATTACAACATTCAATAGTAACAGGAGATCGCAGCAGAGGCCTCTTGACCATTAGTAAGCCTAACGCACGTCACACATATTTAACTCCCATCACTGAGAAAATAAAAAAGCCACACAGAGGATGTAACCTCTCTAAACAGCCTGCGATTTGATGGGAATGTTCTATAATGTGTTGGATATATCAGGCTTCATATTGAATCATTTTACATCCCTCGACTGCTCTGTTACTGGCAAGATTGACAGTAACGTTAAAATCGCTTTGACCTGGAAGCAGGCTATGGGCAGGTCCCACAAATTCAGCTCACGTCCTGTAATCTGGCAGTGAAACCCTTCAGGTGTGTCAGGTTGTCATATAATCAGCTCGCGTTAAATTAGACCAAGGCTAATGTCACTGCAATTTCAATAGGAGGGAGGGTTAATTACTGTCACCCGTCCTCTCATTCCCCCGGTGTGATGTGAGGTCGCGGCCAGGGTCAGGAGAGGCAGACACAACAAAAGGACGAAGAGTTTGGAAGAACGAAGGAAAACTGACTATTTTCATCATCCTTCAAAATGAAACTGGAAGACGGACAATGGATCGGTTGTGATCCACCTGGCAACTGTAATATATCGCATTTAAATTTTGGCAAACCTTGGACACCACGGCGCTCCAGAAATGTCAAATTACACTGACAGATTACTCTGAAGTCCAAGAAGGGGCAGAGCAGACAAGTTATTTGCCAATCCATGCATTATATCTATCTATCTATCTATCTATCTATCTATCTATCTATCTATCTATCTATCTATCTATCTATCGCATGCTCTACAAGGTGACTGACAGACATCAGCTCATCCCTATCTATCACAAATTCTTCACACATTATGCCCATTATACGCAATCCAAAAAGAGGTTAAGACACATCAGTCATCAAAATGCTCGGCTGTTTCTGTCAAACAGAACAAGTATAGAGGAATAGAGTGAGGGGATACGGGGTTAAATGAAAACAGGAATGTAAGGGGGGGGGTAAAAGAAGGAGATGTGCACACCGACATAAAACCCCCATTAATCACGAGGCTGTCCTGCACGCCTCATGTGACAAATGAAACAGAATAATGGTTTCTGCACGGAGTAAAATATGGGATAGAATGGCCCTCATACTGTAATGATCCCCCCCACCCCTTCCTCCATAGCCGGAAATCAAATTAATACCAGCTCTCGGAGCCTACTTAGAGTCTGCACCATCCACTGCCACACGGGCGTTTCTTAATGGATTAGCCGACTGCGTCACATGTGTGACAGAATTTATATGATCTCATTTGCCGATTCTCTCCTGCATTCAGTGATGACTGCATTTACTCCCCAAACACAAGTAAATTGTGGAGCGTAATGATGGCAACAAATCACTTATCACACGCACCTGACTTTTCCAGAGAGGGCCGCGACACAGAACTATTACAATGACACAGGTTGTACTTCACTTCATATCAATTCACTGTGGTGTGAGATGTCTAAGGAGATACACAGTGGATCTCAGTATTCATGATGTTGTGCCCGCAGGCGGGAAACAAACAAAAAGTCCACGCCAAAGTAAGGGTCGCTTTGAAATACTGCAGGTATAAAACCCAACAAGGCACAATAGGATATAAAGATAAGCCAGCTGATACCTTACAATACCTTTGAAACTAACCTTCATGCTTAAAAGTGGAAATGTAATTATTTGAAAATTTGCTTTCATGTTTACCCTTAAATCAGTTCAGGCCAGGCTACATCTGAGGTCAAGCCACTTGTGACCACACAACAGGCAGTAATGCATTTCTTACTGACAGTACTTTGAAATACATTATTAATCACAGTAATGTTCACTTACTATTGCAATCTGGGTGTTGGCTTGTTTGTTGTCTTACTGGGAGTGTGATGGATGTTTGACAATAATTGGGTCCCTCCACTGCATGTTAGCTCAGCAGAGAGGTTTGAGTGTTAGCAAAGCAAAAGAGCTAAACGCATGCAAATGAATCCTAGTCATCCTATTCCTAATCATACTCCTGTTAAGATTCAGGCTCCATGTTGTATTGTGTTCTCTTACCTTGCTTTTCTCTCTTTTACAGATGTCATGAGCCTACCTTGATAATAACCTGGTTTGTCCAGAGATAGAGGAGTTGGAGTGAACAAAAAAAAAATAAGAAAAAAGAAAAGAAACAGCTAGCCTCATTTTTCAGAATTTTCTAATGCAACAAAAGTAGGCTACTGTAATGAGCTTTGCGGAGAGGCTAGAGTGTTAGCTTAAAGCTAAAGAGCAACTAAGGCTGCATGTGTGTTCTTAGCTTACCTCGCTAATGTCACAAGCCCACCTTGAAAATAACCTGGTTTGTCCAGAGTTAGAGGAGTTTGAGTGCATGCTAACAGAGCAAACGTTAAGCTAGCTGTCAGCAAAAAACAAATACCAAACTGTGGGCTAGCTGCTTGGTAAACTGCAATTGATAACCAGCAGCTAGCCCACAGCTAGCCTCAATTTGCAGTTCTACATGGTTAAGTACAGAATATGTCTGGGTGAATAGAATTTTCTAATGCGACAAAAGTAGCCTCCTGTAATGAGTAGGATATATGGAGGACTTATTAGCATTGTGGAGAGGGTAGAGTGTTAGCTTAAAGCAAAAGAGCAATTAAGGCTGCATGTGTGTTCTTATCTTACCTCGCTAATGTCACAAGCCCACCTTGAGAATAACCTGGTTTGTCCAGAGTTGGAATTGTCGTTGGAAAGAGTTAGAGCTAACATTAAGCTAGCTGCCGGCAACAAAGCAGCTAACTGTAGGCTAACTGCTCATTAAATTGTAGCAGCTAGCCCACAGCTAGCCTCGTTTTGTAGTTCCACATGTGTTAAATACAGAATATGTGCAGATGTGGAGAATTCGGTGTGTCTAAATTGTTGAGTCTGTTTGTTTCTAACTTGTAGCGGATACAATCTTACAGACAAATAAACATTTTTTGGCACGGCCAAACCACCTGCATGTGGTATAGAAAGGAATTCAGAGGAGGCAGGGGAAAAGCCGTTCACTGGCACTACAGAAAGAATAACAAATTTGCCGAGTCTCCTCTGTGCGTATCATATCCAGCTGTTCAGCACCACATCAAAACCCCTGCATTTGTTCATAATTAATGGTTTGCCGCATTGTGGGACTCGAAGAGGATGATACAATGCCGTCCTATTGTTTGGTTAAAACATGAGGACGTGGCACTCGATGCGTTTGGAGTGGTACATTACATGGAGAGGCTGTGGGGAACGAGGAAGAGGGAGAGAAACAGTATACAGATTGGACTTGGTATTGGAAGAGAAAGTGAGAGATATTGCCGTGGCTTCACATGCGGCTCACTGCTCCCGGTTCTGCCCTTCCTGGGGGTTTTAGATGAAATGTCAAGATATTATGAGGTTTGATGAGGTGAGGGGACATATGTGCGTGCCTCCTCACCTTGGTGTATGAACATAAAAAGAGAAAAGAACAAAGGTAATAGGGGCATGTGCATTTATGCATAGAGCACAGTTATATGATCTGCTTAAATATATCGCTATAATTCTCCGAGGGGGCATATCGCGAGAGCTTTCATGTCTATCTACATCAATACGTGGGTGTGTGTAGATCTCTGCGTCTGTGTGTGCGTCTGTGCCCTAGTTTAGGTCAGGTCATGTAATATAGAGCGATTGTTCTCTGTGAGGTAAATACAATAGATGGGAATAATCTCAGAGAGATTGCTTTTTCCAAACCCCCCAACACCGTCTCACTGAAAACAGGTTAACACTCCCGGTCAGGTAGCAGAAAACATACGGTTCTTTTTTGCGTGGCTTGCGGTGTAATTTGGACGGGCTCGCTGATCGCCGCGGGCTCAAAAAAAGAAAAAAGAAAGAAGAAAGAAAACAAAGAAACACAACCCAATAATGAGCCGCCGTTGATGTTGAAAATGTCACAGAGTAAACGGCGTGCGCGTCCACATAGCTTCCCTCGGAGTGCTTCCTCGCACTCCCACAGAAGTCCATTAGCTTGTTGTTCGCTTTCTTTGCAGTCATTCAGCTTTTGCACATGGCCCGTGGCAGTGTGGAGCAGCTTGCTCCACATGAATAACAATATCTGATTATTCAGACAGAAGCCGAGTGACTCAGCTGTCTCTACTGTATTCTATCATCTCATCTCCTCCTTTCCTTTTCTTCCCTTCCTTCTCCCTCCTGCTCATCTCTTGAAAACCACTTAGGCTCTCCTCTTCCCCTCAATCTGTCTTCCTCTTGTCTTCCTCCTTTATTAATCTAGCAGGTTACAGTTCACGTTGTTCATTTCTCTTCACTCTCCGATTGCTCTCTGCCTGTGTGTTATTTTTTTCTTTTTTCGGACGCTTGTGTACATTCTCTTACAGAAGGAGAAAAAACTTCTTTGCCAACGGCCATGTCGGCTCGCTGTTGTGTGGGCGGGATCACAGAAGGATGAGGGGGAGTCTGCCACATTCACAGGACAGGTAGAGCGCAGTAAAGTCAGGCCTGCTGCCGAGACATAAAAATAAAGCTCGGGACTGAGCGCCCACAGGGACAGCCCTGTCTGTATCCACCTTAGAATACACTTAACTTCCAGCTGGATATATTTAGACCAAACAGACTTGTTCTTCCTTCTCCGTCTTATATTTCAGCTTTAAACTATGAATGGCTGAACAAACAAAAACAGGCCAAAGTCCTCCTAACGAATGCAGACGATTACTGGCATGTTATAATCAGCTTTTAGTGAAAATCCATATCTAAGATTTATAATCCTTAAGATTCAGTCATGATTGATCTGGCAACACTCTCTAAGTGCAAGTGCAGTCCTAGAGTTGTGGGAGCAGTTTCCTCCTTGAGCAGCTTCTTTGTTAGATATACTACATCTGTCCAAAACTATTTGTGATGTCACAAAGCATGCTGATGGGCTGCCTCTTAAACTCAGCACAGAGAAAATGAACATTTACACAGCCTCTTAGTGTCAAACTCTGGAGGAACAGGAAGAAATATGCATTTCTGACCGGAGGGGGGACTTCAACCGTGACTTTGAAAAGGGTGTTTACTGAGAAAAATGCAAACAAAGAGCGACTAAAACGCTTCACCGCCAGGCATATCAAACGAATCTGGCAGTCCTCTGCTGCCAAGACAAAAATGGAAATGTATGAAAAGCCCACCCTGTTCTCCTGACTAACCTGCACGAACGCTGGATTCATTTGAATAAACTGACAGGGCAGACAGTATGACAGCCCCGCAGTCATGGTTTCTAAGAGGTAGCGCTCTTTGATAAGGAAATAAGCCTCAGAGGGACTCCAAAGAGCTGTCCGAGTCAGCCCGTTTCAGATCCGGGCAGAGTGCAGACTCTCACCAGAGCCAAACCAACCCCTACATCAAAAGACATCTGTCCTTTCCTTTGCTGTTCAATGCCGCTCTTTCTCTTTCTCTATCCTTTCAATAGTCTGTTTTCCCTTCATCAGCCACCTCCTTTTCTCTTCTCACTGATGAAATACAACCCCGTGAAGGAGGGAAGTTATTTTTTTATTTTTTTTTAGCATAAATGCAAGGACAGTTAATCTCCCTCCCTACCCCGGTGTCTTTCATTTCACCTCCGCTGAAGCGGGAGACCTGGTGACCTGAAACATAAAGCTTTAATTGTGGTGATGGAGTGCTGACCCGTGATGATGAGGGGGCCACAGGAATCACTCTTGCAAGCGGGGTCATCGTGTTATTAGCAAATGAGGAGACGCAGGGGCCACCGACAGCCCGGCAACAGAGACAAAGCGATGCAGGTGTCGAGAGGTTCCCCCGATCCCGAGCCCACAGACCACCAGAGCAGCTAACAAACGCTGAGTACGGATGTATCTAATTAATATAGGTATGATAACAGAGCTTCCTGCTGTACCAAATGTTGCGCTCCACTTCTGTGTCTTGGGGCTCTGTTTGATAATTACCCAGCTAATGAGAGCGAGCAAGGGTGCAGATAATAGGGGTTAAGTGAATTGTAAAGACCAGAATGTCCCTCTGTATTCTTCTGACGCACTAATTACGACTCGCCACGGCAAACACTAGCCATAATCTCTATTGTTGGAGGAGAGATGACAGCGGGGCAAACACGAGGATCGGGATCTATCAGCAGCTATCAACGCCGGAACAAAAGATTGAAGGGAATATTTCATGATAGGCCGGATGAAATCTGAAATCTGATATTCGGGGCATGCGCTGCCTTCTGCCATGAAAGATGTGTTGGATTTACTTTTTGCGAAACTTTCCCCTCAAAAGGAGACCTGTGATCTCTGACTGTCACTCATCGATCAAGAGCCGCTGGCTGAAATTTGTGGCGGCACAACTACTCTGGAAAAAGCCATCAATAATGGAAAAGGGCCCGAGAGATGAGACGAGTAGACAACGTAGTTCTGTTGCATTAACCATGAGAGGGTCTCCCTCCTTTGTCTTTCCCCTGGAAATCCAAAAAAGAACAGATGGAAATCAGTAGAAGAATGGACAGCAGGTGCTCTGGCTTCTTCGCCGACGAGCCTGGGATTGATCTGGGAAATGGAGGAGAGGCCGCGGGCACGGACCCAGAGCCTGGGCCAGTGGCCAGAAAGGACGCAGCTGCACAATTCCCACTGTCCTGGCCAGGGCCGCGGTAAGGCGCCTCCATCTTGTGCTCTCTGTGTCTAACACGCTTGATCTGCCAAGTGCTCCTTTTTAATTAACTACTCCACACAGCTGCATAATTACTCCACTAACCTTCCCTAATCAGTAGCTCGCCAGTGCATACAATATTTCTCTACTCGCTGTTTATTGTTCATTACCTGAATGCATCCATAATGCAACTTGGGGTTGACCGTGTTGGAAGCTAATCCGAAGCAACGTGGCGGTGTAGAACTTTGGCACAGCCTGACACACGAGCTGCATGGAGACCGAAACAAACTCCCGAGGAATCATTTTACGAGTTGTTTTTGTCGGGAAAGGTGTTTACATGCGGCATGCTCTGTTCCACAGCCGCTTCTGTTTCGGATGTGTTCACCAGCTTGTGCATGTTCTGGCTGTCTCTATAATCAGGCAGCTGTATCGCAGCAAGGGAAGAGACATAATTGTATGCTTTCTGTTCCATTCAGCCCAAACCAGTGTGAAGTGTTAAAGTATCCACTGTTGTCTTGGTTACATCTTCCTTCTTGTCTTTTCTTCGTCTATAAATAACGCTGAGGGGCCTGAACTCAGAGGAAGCCCCCATCGGTATGAGTCAACAGTTGGAACACAGTGGAAAGCATCAAGTAGCAAAGCTGAATGGCAGAATGTAAAATAAACGACACTTGAAACCAGGTAAACTGAGCGCCGTCGTATATAGATCCAGATTAGGTGAGCCGGAACACGAGAGATTAATTTGAAGCCACTTAATCTGTCACTGAATCAATAACGAGTCTTAGTTAATGAACGTAAGCATATAGTGTATTAGAGAGCAAATAAACAAAACAACATGACACAATGGCATGTGATTCCCATACTTGTGGCAGTGTGACCTTCTCCTGAGGCCGTGCGTGAGCAATCCGACACTGGAACTGAGCCGATACGGATTCCAGTGTGCCGCTGTTGATCCGGAGCTGGCAGGTAGGATTTAGCACAGAATTTTAACTGCATTTTGTATTCCATCGTTCTTGCTTTTAGTGTGTCGGTGTCGATGGTTGATGGTGTCACGCACAAACCGCACCTGTTTTTCCGTGAAACACACAGGAAGATTCAGTGGCTTTACACAGGATGTCTTGATGAGGTGACAAGGTGACACGATGACGCGTCATCGTGTCACAAGGCAGGAAGCTTATCTAACAGGCTTGGATATGGTTACATTTAATATTACAATGTAGATAAAAATGTTCGTCCAGTATTGATACGTATGGATTGGTTATTTCCTGTTTTATTTTAAGTGATACCCTTCATTTTTCATCCCTCTTTCAACTTAATGCTCACCTGTGTTCCCAGTGTTCTGTTTCCCTCCTGCTTCTGATTCTTTGGTCACTTTTATTGACCAAAGAAATGTTAACTGAGAAAACTATGTGCAGATAATGACAATAAATTGCCATAACATGACCATAATACTCGACTCTAAAAGGCTGTGAATTATTGAAATACTGATTTACCTCCTAACCCACTGGCAGATATGTTACATACCAATTTCAATCTGAAAAAAACAAAACAGAATCTGAATACATGCAAATAGCTGCAACCCAGCAGCTGATATTTCATTTGATACACCCGGAACACATGGAAGTGCATCAAGACTGAAAGGTTTACATAAAATCTACAACGAAATACACACACCAGACACATTTCAATTGTCAGCTATCAACAAGTGTCGTCATGTTTCACTGCAGGTGAAACTAAACCACGACGAGACACTTGAAAGCGCGTGCATCTACCGACATGCGTTGTATTCATCGGCTCTCAATCATGCTGCAAATCATGTAACATGTTGTTTTCCTACATGCTCTTGCTGTTTTGCATTTTAAAAGATGCAAAGCAGTGGTAAACACGCCTAAACCACAGCGGTTGCTGCATCCTGCAGATAGGCTGCTCCCATCCCCATCCCCATCCCCGCCATTCCCTCTGAGACTTGTATGTGCCGGTCTGGGATGGGTGGGTGATGTCACTGATGCTTTCCGGTGCGCTGCTCCTGTAATGGAGTCAATTTAGCTCCACGCTGAGCCATTTCTGTCCAGCCTCGCCCCATGAAGGACACATTAGTCCCTCCACCCTCCGCCCTGCCATCTCTCCTTTCTTTCTCTCATCTCTTTCACTTCCCGCTGCTTCCTCTCATATTTCTTTCTAGGCCTCTCCTTTTATCATACATCCCCACATTTACATTTTGTTTCCTGTGCTACACACCGCCAGCTTTTCACATATCGCACCCCCACTGCCACCTCACCTGTCCCCGTCGAGCAATAAAAGCGATAACGATGTGGCCCTGCACGGGTGCGTAAGCATGATCATATAATAGTCAAATAAAAACTGTAGCTTTGATTAAATGCTAATCATCAGTGCTGAGAAGTTGCAACGCTCAGAGAAACTTATCCGCCACACAAACTCATAGACACAAACTCATGCACGTCTCCCGGTACCCCGAGAGTGTATTTTGGAATAAAGTAAACATCACTTTCACTGGGTTGCTCGGTTTCTTGGAAGCAGTTGTGTGGGAGTACGTTGCGTTTAAACACCCCACTATCTGAGGCAAACACTCCCGCTGCCTCCTTTGAAGCTGCTTCAACTTTAACCCCAGACAAGTTTCACATTCACTCTCAACGCCTTTTTTTTTTTTTTTTTTTTTATTCCTTCTCCGTTTTAACCAGAAGCATAAACACAAGTTGCCTTTCAACACTATCAAAAGCCCATCACGGCCATTCCCTCTCCATCACCGGGGCCCGTATCTCCACAAGTATGCGGTATTTTCCCTCCGTGCAGCTCCAGAGTTCCACGAGCTTATTAATACACAATCACACCCATCCAACTCCAAGCTCCATCTCCTCTATCTCTGCCTCCTGCATGACTACACAAAGAAGGGATTAAGTTATCAGGATGATAAAGCGAGATCCATACACTTGTGCTAAATTTGACTTTTCGCGGTGGAAAGTGAACTTTAAATAGTCCGGTCTGTGTTTATGCCAGATTAGCACTGGCAGCACGCACGGCTCACTTGCTAATTTGCCTGAATTGTCTTGAGCGCTGGTGCCGGATTAGGTGGTGTGATGACTTGCACTCTTGCCGCACGCGCCTGTGAGCTCGTCATTGGGAGTTCACTCCAGGATAGACTGCACACACACACAAACACGCACAGGGTCACATTTTTTAAACAACTGGAATCACTGCCTCTGCCAGCAAGTTAAAATCCATGACTCGTGTGGTGAAGAATATGAAGGAAAGAGAAACTTGCTGTCGTCACGTAGTTTCTATTTTACCAGATAAGCACAGAGGACTGATAGAGAGCTTTGTCACATGGTGCATCAACAGTCACCTGGAGCTCTACATTAGCAAAACCAATAAGCTCGAGGTGGACTACAAAGCGCCAGACATAAATGTTGCGGCTTCACAAACACATCTTCAACCAAGCATTATTTCTTAGACTTTTTTCTTCATTTTTTCTTTTCTTTCTTCTCAGAATAGATAAGGACCTGAGAGGCAAGTAAGACAGAAAAAATTCTGTTGATCTATTTTCTGAGTTTATTCTAGATAGTTTTTTTCCTGATATGTTTATGACTTAAGAACACATGAAGCGAAAATGTTTTGCCTGTATAATCTTTCTAAGTTCTCACTTGCCTCTCAGGGGTTCTGCAGTACAGGAGCCCAAGTTAGCCTTAGTTGACTGACTTCAGCACAAAGTGTCACTCTGCTCGCTGTCCTCTGATTATGAAAACGAATTAATATTTTTACCTCACAAGAAATAAAACAGTGAATCATATTATACATTTTCAAAGTTAATTTCATTTTTTTTAATTGCGCTTGAAACATCAGGCGGGCCAACTGTGGCCCACAGGCCCAAGGTGGGGAACCCAAGATTAGTCTCACCAATTCGTTAAACTTAATATGAAATATGCCAGAGAAGAACAGAACATTAAGATGTGTCAGTGAAGTTGACCTTTGACCTTTTGCATATAAAATAACATTACGTCATCCATTTATCAGAAATTTGTGTGAAATACTGTCAAAATACTGTCACAGTGACCTTGACCATTGATCACCACCATCATATGAATACACTTCCTCAAGGCGGTCCTGACGTGATTCGTTCAAAAGAATTGGACAAGCCAAAACCATAATGTTCTGGGCGAGGCTCTCTCCGGCGTGGAGGCATAAAAAAACCCCCAAAAAATATGGTCTGAGTTTGTCGAGGAAAAATGACCGTTTACAATTTCATGAAATATTAAGGAGCTGTGAATAAAAATGTAACGTGCTATTTGGGATGACAGAGGTTTCATGGAGTGTCCTCCACAGGGGGAGACGTAAAATGCAGTTCAGTTCTCTCTGTCGAGTAGAGGAGCAGAGGAGAGTGGGTGGGTGTGTGGGCGGAAGCAACTGGAGGCCAGAAAAAAGGATTGGCATCGAGGGTAGAGAAAGAAGAGAAAAAACAGACAGATTATTAAAATTTAAAAGAATTGATGTTCTGTCGTTTTATGGCACTATTAAAGATATGATGCCCCCGTTATAAACTGAACCTGACACCTTGACTTGCCTCCGTGGATATGTTTGTACTACTCCACATTATGCACTATTAGCCTAGTCAGCTAAATGCAAATATGTCTCATATATATTTATATAATATATAAATACACAACATACCCTTAAAAGTACAACCTAAGCTTTTAACTTCAAATAAGAGCATCCACAAGATAAAGAGTTCAAAGAGGGGATAGTGTACAGTGTAAAGGGAGATTCCCGCACATCCTCACATGCTATTGTACAAATCAAGAGTGTGACGTGTGCTTTACAAAGAGTGGTACACCTCAAGGGGCACGCTGAACACACACACATTCAACATTTACCTCGATCTGCCGTTGCCAAGAGAGGGGGGGGGGGCTAACATTGCCAAATACAACATTATTTCATCTGACAGCAATATTGATGAAGCTCTTGGATCGAACCGAACATCAAATAAATAGAGTTTGGAAATTATTTAGGGACTATTGATCGTTCCTCAGTAGTGTGTTTTTCTTCCATGCTCAGTCTTCTGCGTGGCCTAGCAACAAACAGTCGGCGAGTCGGCTGGCTGCGGTTGCAAGGCAGGAGAGGAGACGAGCCCTGGAGCTATCAGTAAAAATAAATAAATAAATAAATAAGAAATCTTGTGGATAGGAGTCACAGAGTGCTATGGTCACTGAGTCACAACCTTAACTAAAGCTCCATCCCTGCAAAGCTGCGTCTACAGCACTTCTACATAATATGCTTTTATCCCTCCAACTGCGGCAGTCTGTTATTCTGATAGACTGGCGCTCACCTCCCTCCCTCTCTCTCTCTCTCTCTCTCTCTTCCTATGGTATTTCCCCATGTACGCTCTATTTTTCATTTCCTTCAGCCAAAACACCCTGCTACTGTCTGTGAGCACTTTGTTGCAATTCAAGTAAATGTCCTGGCTATCAATATTTCATATCAAAGTACATCTCCCGTACTACGCTCTCCTTCGCTGGTGCTGCCGGATATAAATGAGTGCTTTTGTCAGAGCACAGAGCAGATATCTGCAGCTGATAAGATTGGAGATTTCATTATCATGCTAGTTAAGTTCGTAGAAAAAAAGAAAACAAAAACGACCTCAGTGAAATGTTCTCTCAAACAGAGCTAATGTTTAATCTAAAGGACTGAGAACTAAAGGGGAATTTGTGTGACATTTACAGTTGAGATGCTGTTTAATATATTCTTGTGAATGGGGCTCCGCGCTCGCTGTAGAGCACTTCAACTGCAACGTGCTTTGCATGATGCTGTCCGTGCAATGTTCTACATGGCTGGCTTCAGTGTGCTGCATTTGCACCTCTGCACGGTCATGCACACACACACAGGTGCACAACACACACACACGCACACACACACACACACACACACACACACACACACACACACACACACACACACACACACACACACACACACCTTTACCATGCTCACTACAATAATGCTATGATCCCCAAATATTTTCATCCTCCCTCCCCACC
>OMLP01001001.1:0-10390 GCA_900302685.1 Spondyliosoma cantharus | reverse complement strand
GTTTCCCTACACTGATTAAATGTTGATGAAATGTAGGCTAACACTAGTCTGTAGCTAGCTAGCTTATTTCACTATGGACATTAAGCCAACAGGTTAATACCACTCACAGACTGAAGGCTACCCACCTTTCTTGGTGAAAAACCAGATTTTGATTTAGGCAACATTGTGATCACTGTAGTTCTGGCGCATCTACTGACTGCAATTAAACAGGTCACTGATAAGTGTGCTAAGGCAGGACCAAACCATTTCATGCAGATACAGGGGGGTGGTCGGTCAATATGGATGTTTAATTTTTGGTCAATGGGGATATTTAACTTTTACTGCCACAAACAAGTAAAAACAAAGAGATCATTAATTGTATTATTATATTATTATAATATATACTCAATGATGATGGTTATTTTTTTATTTATTTTTTTTACCTAGTTTTTGGGGCCCCTGTCAGTCAGGGGCCCTTGGAATTGTCCTAACTTTTCCCCCCTATATGGCGCCCCTGACAGTGATACTGTGGTTCTTGCCTCCTTTATGTTGCATTGATTTGCCTTTTAAACATTGATGTAATGGTAGTTCGAGTACATTGGCTCTCTTGTAGGGACGGAGCAGATTCTTAACTGTGTTCTACAAATATTTTAAAGCAAAAACAATACCTTAACATACAGAATCTTAAATGCATGTTTTTTATTTTAGGCCAAAGCACACAATGTCCTCACAACACATCATCATTTGCTGTTTGTCTGTTGTGTGGTTGTCGATGCCTGCTTGTCTCTCACGGCAGCATTCTCATGATTATTTAGCTACAGCCAGCATTTATCTTTTTCATGCATGATACATTCTTCAACAACCCAATCACCAGAATAAATGTTAGGAAAGTACATTTCTGCAAAACATCAGATGAGTTATAACTATGCTTCTTTGTGTTGAAACTCCAGTTGTCTTTAGGTTCAGTTTTCTGTTTCTCTCTTGTCACAATACTGTGCTGATGCTCTGGTTAAGGCACAATAAACATTTGGCTATGGTGAGGAAAACACCATGTTTTGACTTGTTTTGGTCGCCACAAGCACACCTGGAGATTATCCCAAGGTGTCCTTAAAAATACCCAGTATTGTCACGCTGCCAAAATGCAGTCACTGGGTTGGCAGCCTTGTCATGTGTAACTCCGCCACCTTCCCCACCACTTCCTGATATGAATGTCAGGTAATAAACATGTAATTTGAACGTGATTTGACTCATTCTGTACAAATATGAATATGGCCTATGACACGAGCGTGTAGACGTATCTGCGGTTTGCAGAAGTGATAACTGCCAACATTTTATCCTTTTGACTGGGCTGCTTCAACACTTGAATGACGCTGGACGGGTTTGCTATTTCTAAAGTGTCAAACTTGAACGAGGCCATTTCAATAGTATATAGTATGAAGGACGATGACGTTGCCGCATGAATACTTTCCCATCTGTCTCCGTTCCAGTAGAACTCAAACATATTTTAGTCTGGATTGAGTTTGAAAAACTGAAGTAAAGGATACAAAAAAAGTAACCACTGTAACTGGCCTCCATGTGCGTGCGAATGTTCACCTCTTTAAAGAAATGATCAGGAAGCGAAATGGCTGTTATTTTTGTTGAGAACATGCTCTGCTGCTTTCTACTCTTCCCTGTTTTTGGCGTGTTTGTGACAACAGTGTGAAAGAAGCCCTCCTTTCACCAAGTGAGTGCAGCTGACAGGTTTGTCACAAGCTTTCTTGCTCACAGTAAGCAGGGCAGTATTATGGGGAAATATTTCCTTGTTATCTCAGAGATCCATGGTTATACTAAATAAGATACATTCTTATATTTGACTCTATCTTGTGAGCCTACACCATATGAACACTTAAGCACCAAGCTCTCTGAAGCTGAACCTATGTCTCTGATAAACAGAGCAGGGATAGTAACAGAGTCGCACAGCATCTTCTGTGTCTCTGTTCTCTGGCGCCACACGTCCGTACACAGCTTCTTTAAGACAGCCCTGTCTTATTTGACAGGGGTCTCAAATGAAATAGGGCTCAGTGATGTAGCATTTTAAGATAAAATACTGAATCCCCGGCGACCAAACCTGAGCTTTCATCTCCTTTGTCCTCATCAGTGTTGTCCTGTGGACACTTCGTCACAGCCAGCATCACTGCCCACTTGCTGCTCTGGCATCTTAGAGGGAATTAAAAAAGGTTCAAAGAGCGGAAGGTCTTGCAATAGATGCTGTACTGTCTTGTGAAAGTAATTGTCAGAAACCTTTTTTTTTTCTTTCTTTTTTGCCACTGTGTCTTTCCAGTCTCTGTCCCAGGCGGCTTCCAAATCCATTGTACTTTTGAACCTCTGGTCCATTCTTGCAGCCTCCTTGAGAAACTAAATGTCATCATGCTTTTAATTGGATTAATAGAAGTCCTCAGGGAAACTATATCAAAAAGAATATAAAGAGAGAGCTAAGACCGCTCAGACATATAGAAATATTTGAAGTTAAATGTCACTCCAAACCTTTTCCCTGAAGGTTATCCTAAAGTTTGTCATAAGTGTTGGTGATGACCCTCTGTGTACCTTATGTCCAATGGGGGCACGTGGCACATATCTTCACATGATATGGGACTGCCCTCCTGTCAGTTTATTCTGGAACAATGTTGCATCCAAACTATCTGCCTTAATTCATGTTACGGTGCCTGTCACTGAGTACATTGATTCTGAATTACCTGTTTACCCTTAAACTTTCTAAAATCCAAAAATGTGTTCTCTTTGCTGGGCTGATGGCTGCCAAGAAAATGATTACAACTCGTTGGAAGCCACCTCTCTCTTTGTCTGTCAAGTCCTGGTCCTTTTTGGATGTGGCATACCTGGAACTCTCAATAGCTAAAATTAATGGCGCTTCTGAGAAAACTGTAGAAACCTGGCTCAATATTATTGAATCTTTGTAAGATATGCTGTAAACTAAAGCCTCAAGCGTTTCTACTTTAGCCAGTTGTTTAGTCCCTTTCATCATCTTCATAATTTTATTTTATTTTAGTTGTTGTTGTGGTTGTTGTTTTTGTTGTTTGATTTGCTTTCTCCCTCTCCCATTGTTATACCATATCCTAAGGCACATTCCTATGTCTAAGGAATATTGTTTTTGTATGTGAAAAGACTGCCGTTCCATGGTATACTTATGTTTTGTATGATCTTATTGATTGAATGAAAATGAAAAAAACATTTGATCACAAAAAACAAAGTGTTGGCGGTGTTGCCGAGCCATAGCTTCACTTTTTTTTTTTCCTTGACTCATAATGGTGTTTGTTGAACTTTGTGCCCCGACTTGAGGTGTCCCATCTCTGACTGATTGTTTTCCAAAATGGTCGCCCTGCTGCAACAACAACTGCCCTTAAAAAAATACATCCATCTAAGTCATATTGATTCTTCGATGATGATTCTGGAGTAGGCAATCCAGTTTGCAGTGGTAATTTCAGCCTTTAATGAACACAGTATGGGCCTCCGTCAGTAGCCAGTGATGGGGGATCTATATGCTTCAGAGAGCAGTTTGTCCAATAAAATACCTTTTAATTAAGCAGCCGTTTACTTAGGACTCTTGTACTCCCATATACTTTCTATGTGTGTGTGTGTGTGTGTGTGTGTGTGTGTGTGTGTTTGTTGGTATATGAGTTTGTTCATCTGCATTGTACTTGTGTGCCTTCATTCCTGTGCGTAGTTAAATCCCAAAGAGAGGCACTAACTTCTCTTTAATTATTTTGCAGCAGGCACCAACATAACTCAAAATCATATCCTCTGTAAACACCTGAAAATTCATTGCAGTGCAGTAAGATTTGACTGACTCAAGGATAGATGCATCCTCATGGGCCATGGGCCTAAAATATGTCAAAGGCACATGTAGGATTATGAGTGATGTGTATGTCGTGAAATCTCAAATGAAAGCAGGGATACAAATAATTATTTTCAAATTATAGCTGGGGTAAAGAACATAATGAGCCGTAAAATTGGAGAGACTTTTTGAAATCTCTTAACAAATAATGTTTTGATAATTCAGTCATTTCTTTTTTTGATGTACTTCTGTTAAGTGTTAATGGGGCAATATGTAAAACTTAAAGCATAATGTTAAATTTCTTACTAAAAACAAATAGAAGGCATGGCATCACATCACCAGAATTACTGCTAACTGCTGCTAATTGCCCATTAATTGCAATACCCATGAAGCTAGCAGTCTGGACTTCGCGCTTGGAGCACAGGTGTACAGCAGAGGAGCTTTGGACAGGGATGACTAGCTGATTAGCATGCGAACTGATGATTTGAGATAAGGCGGAGGTGTGCACTCTGATTGTCATTTGAGTTTAAAATGTCTTTAGTCTGAAGCGCATGCAGGGAGGGTTGAGTTATAATCTACAGTAGCTTTACACATCAACATTAACTTATACTGTATACTGTATACAGCAAATTAATAGAGCACATAGGATCAAAAATATATGGGGGGTCCGACTGTGGGGAGGCTGCATGAGTGACAGCATGACTGCAGGCTAATGGCGATAAATGAGTCAGTGTTAACCACAAGGGATTGGTGTGTGGCACTAAAACTGAAGGTGTGGTTAGTGGAAACACCGGCTTAGGTGAGAGGTTCAGTGTATCCAGTCTAGGTCACTTGTCAATCACACAGCAAACACATATAGACAAACACATTAACACTCACATTCACACCCACCCACGACAATTTATAGAGTTTCCAGTTCACTGTGTGTCATGTCTCGAGAGTTTTGATAGAGCACCTGGAGAAAGTCATGCTGACACAACGTGCACACAGAAAGGCCCAGGGTGGTGTTTCACATTGGATTAAATCTTGAGGGACGTGTCCACGCCACCAACTGCTCAAGAAAGTTGCCTCTGAAACTCATTTCATTTTCTGCAACTATGGAGAGACGGGCTGATGTTGATCACATTTGCCTCATTTCCATGTTTTTGCCTGCATGGAAAGCCTGTATGAGGCTGAACTGGCAGGCAAAATTACCCATCAGCAGACATTATATCCAATAGTGTTGCCATGGTTTATGTGCCTCCTATCATTTAAACAACATTGGTTCTGCAGCTGAAACTCAGCTGGCTCAACCGCCCAACAGCACAATTTGTATGCCAGTGCTGATAGTTAATATATTCCTAAATGTCCAATACTTTTCAAGTTGGCAAATTAGGAGCCCCACCTTGTTTGAATCATTCATATTTTGTGTAAATTAAAGAGACAGTTAGGATGTGTTTTTGCCTTGTGTGAAATAAAGGATCAACGATGCATAATAATGCCATGTCTAAATGTGTGTACATGCTGTTTAATGTTTTGAGCCCTTTCTTGCATCTCCCAGTGGACTGCACACTTACTGAATGTCACATTATAACTAGCAGCGAGCCCGGAGCTGCAGTGGGAACAATCTATGTGTTAAAGATGCCTGGTGAGCCATTCCTCATTAAAAGAGATGAGACATCAGTGGTTTGTACAGCGGAGCCTGGAGAAATGCTTCATGGGTGCAAATATTGATTGTGTTTATTCTCTCCCTGTGGGGTGAATGTTGTAGATCCATGTGGTTGAATATTTGCTCTGATTAATGATCAAAGACTGAAGTGACTTAGATTTTGCATGACACTAGTCATAGGGCTCATAATTTTCAATTTATATTAAAAAAATCTGGATTTGTATGGATTCATTTTGATTGTTTGTTTATAAGGTACATTTAGCATAATTATGATTAATTTATATCAATGTGTAGTGTAAACACACATCGGTTTATTTCTGAGATGGACTTTTGTGCATGTTCAGCAGCTCATTTGTGTGTTTGTACCTTCTTAATTTTTCTGCTTTTGCACAAAACATTCTGTACTTATTGAGGACAGTGAACTTTGTATGTTTAATTGCAGTGAGGAAAACATGTTTTGGATGTTTGTAAACAGCTTAAACTATTCTCATTTTTTTAAAATGTGGATATTTTTCTGTGAAAGTTAGAAACCACAAGCCCTGGGCATTCACTTACCAATGCTCGAAATGAACATAATTTCCTGGTTGCACTGTGCTTCTGTGAATTCATATGTACTTTAATTAAATAATTCTGTGTTAAATTTCTTTGAAAGAAAGAAGGAAAGGGGGTGCAGCTCATTAAGCCCTCTTTGTTCGGTGAACTTATTGTGTGAGATCGAGCAGGATACTGGTGCGTTCACTGCCTGTCCCACTGTGGAGCTCTTGTCACCTCTTATCTGTTTGTGAAGCTGCTAAAGGCATGCTTGAGAGACGAATGGTGTTGATTAAGAGACAGTGTCAACATCGTCTTCTGCCTGTTCTCTACATGCTGCTCAAAATCTTAACCGACTCGTAACAAGAAGGCAGCCAGCTCCTGGGAGAGGCAGGAGGCAGATTTCTTTATTTGTGGATGTGGTGAAGCATGTCCATGAGGATGAGTGGATGTTGGGAAGGGGGGTTATGCATGTATTCAAGGAGTGTGTGTGTGTGTGTGTGTGTGTGTGTGTGTGTGTGTGTGTGTGTGTGTGATGAGCCGGCACGCCTCTCTGGAGTGCAGCAACTGTTGCTATGCTACCACGGAGAAGCGAGTCTGCACACACTGAAACTCAAACACTTTGACTTCCTGCGAGCTGCGGCGCCGTGCGAGCGAGCGTGTGGGCGTGTCTGCGAACCGCCGCACGCTTCACCTGAAACACGCTCGGTCGTCCTGCCAAACCTCTGCTGAGCTGAAGGTTTACGCTCCGACAGGTGAGGAGAAGGAGAAGAAACGTCCAGACAGAGTAATCTGATTACATCGTGTTGGCCTGTGAGCAGCACGACGTCAGACGACCGGAGGGTTATTTTGTCTGGAGGACAAAGTGACGAGTATGAGCCCTGTTCTGTTCTGTTCTGTTCTGTTGGGCCATTGTTGCACACCAATCCAATCAGTACGAGTTCGGTCCCATCCATCAAACTCAGCGCTATCAGTCTCGTCATTAGCGGTGCCACTGAACCATATTGCAGTTTCTGTTAACCCAAATGAGATGTCTGCAGCGTTGTCCCCCGCCAGCTTTCTGATCTATGCCTTCATTTCCTGCCGGAGTACGAGCTGTTTAGCCTCAAACAAGACGACGTGGAGGATTCACTGCCAGTGTAATGAGGACTGGTGGCACTGGGCAGCGAGGACGAGAGGGAGACCCAGGTGATGATTTTATTCTGGTCACAGTTCATCACGTTCACTCTTTTCTTAGGATCCCGAGATCCTGAGACTGAAGCTTCAAACGTCCCCTCGTGCTTCAGACTGTAACTGATCTCTGGAGATGGTTTTATAGTTGATAAGTAAGAGAGCTCAGATATCGTCCGTCCACTGTCTGTCTCAGAGGTGAAGCTGCTTTAAACTCTCCACAGAACAGAATCCTGTCAGCAGCTTCCATCAGCCGTTCAGATGATATTTACCCGCTTGCTGCTTTCAGCCTCCTTCAGCTGAACGCTAACCTTTTGTGTCATTAGCACTCTGCATGTGTGTTATTACTGTGTATGCACACAGACCATGAGTGGATTCCTCAGGGGGCTCTGCCATTTACAGCTTACACATTCATTTCTTTCCCCCCTCGCCCTTAATGGACCAGAAATCACGACAGCACTGGAAAAGATTTGATTTATTGGACAATGTGACAGAAACTGACAGGTTTCTTTCCACTTGCCTTCTCGTTCACCCACACGCCGTCTCTCTCGTTCCGCTCCCCTGGGTGCAATTTCAGCGATCATAAAATCCAAATGTTTCTTTTTCCAATTCCACAAAATCTTAAACTTTTCCGTGTCTTTCTTTTTAATGTCTAATTCACCTGATGGTGCCGCCCCCTCGTCATAAACCCTCTCGCCTCGTGTCATTTCACCTCTGTTAGATCACGACCACGTTCTCCTCCAATCGCAGGTTTCAGTTTTCTGTTGTGTGTGTGTGTTTTTCCTCCTCGTGGTTCTGAACCCTGACTTCTGTGCACTCGTAACAACATTTTCCCAGTTCCTAAGATGAACCCAGTTCTGTCCCTCCACGCCATCTTGTGCCACCTCATCTGTATGAACCTCTTGTCTCGCTCTGGTTCTCCTCTGACCTTTGCAGAGCGCCGCTGCAGCAGGCGTGAAGAGAGGAACAGGAGGAGCACATCTCAAGGTTCAGCAAATACCAAGTAAAGATCAGCTGAACAGAATCAGTCTCAGAAACAGTCGGCAGCGTGTTTAATAATGTTTGAATGTGTAACATGGAGTGATTCTGTCACTGCTGAAAAGAGTTCACACATCGTCTTTCATCCTGTTACTAATTGTGTTACTCAAAGCAATTAAAAGGTGTTTTTATCAAAGCTGAGACAAAGACTACGCACACACACACACACACACACACACACACACACACACACACACCGGGGCAGCGGTCCAAAGACAGTGATAACAGCGTTCCTCCATCTGTTTGCTGAAGGTGTTTGGAGGAGGCTTAACATTAACTGTTAATCCTTCATGACAGAAATCCTTCCTCGCTCTCTTCAGACCTCATCTCACTTTAGCTGAATCCACAAGCTTTGTTAAACAAATGCAGTGGAGGGAGGACGGATCACGCCGTCCAAGCTGCACCTGTAGCTGAGCCAAACTCTGAATTCCCAAGTAAGCGATTTTAATATAAAGTATAGAAGAGACGAGCTGGAGGAGCTCAGGGCGACGATACCTCTGCTTCTGTCAGGAAACACGAGTGCACACACGAACGACTGCAAGGAAACAGAACAAATCCAATAAGCCAACTGTCTGTGAACATGTCTACCTCACACTACAGGCTCATTTATGTATGTAATGTAACCCTACAAACCTCCACGTACTGAACACCAGAGAGCAGACGTGGACACGCTGGAGGAGGTTGTGCTCGCAGCCTCGTATCTCGAATCGCAGCGTTCGAATGTCTTCGCCTCGTCGTTCCCCTCCGTGTCTGGTGGAAACGCTCCGTTTTGTCTGAACCTGTGAGCTGTCAGAACATCTGCTCGGCTACAGATGAAACGAACGCAGAGTTCAGACGTATCGCTGTGTTTTTCTGACGGTATTAAATCAAAGTTTCACAAAAATAAAAGTTACTCTACTCAAACACAGTTCTGCCTCTTTTCATCAGCAGCGTAAGAAGGAACGTTAACAAAGATACAGATGTGTTTATTCGCTTCACAGTTGACTGAACATGAGGAATAAAGTAAAGCGACTGTCCCTTATTCTACAAACTCCAGCTGCTGCCGCCGCTACAATAAACTGAAAACCAGAGAAGAGAAGTTCTCAGTTTAGCTGCCTCGTGTTTCTGTTGATGAAGGCAGCGTTTGGGAGGAAAACAGGGATTATTTCATTTTGTAGATCTCAGTACGTGTGAACAGAACATGACCTCATGACAGAACCAGGATGCCACCGGGTCCGTATGTCTGATGTAAAGGAGCGTGAGCACGAACACGGAGCTGGAGAGCTTGTAAAGGTCACGGACAGCACGAGAGCTCAGACTGAAACCAACAGAACTTCTCGTGTTCAGCTCTAAATGTTAAACAAGAAAAGGTCCAATATTGACGAGGCTTCAGCTGCCGTCCCCGGGCCTGTGACCCGATGTTCACGGTAAGATAAGCCGGTCCTGATGTCATTTCCTGTCCAGCCTCTGTCGCACCGGCTTCTGAAAGTCAGCGTGAGTCTTTCTGAAAAAGCCTGTACGGGTCTCACAGCGAGGCGTGGATGAGCAGAACTATTTGTGCTGGCACAACCGTGAATCTGTTGGCAAAACAGCTCTCAACTCTTTTCTAAGCGTTTGCAGTGGAACAGCTGCTGCTCTTCTGAATCCTTTCCAGCCAACACGGAGCCAAAGCAGGACGGCGACGCAGCCGGATGCTGCTTTATATTTATTTAAGTGTAGAGAATGAGTGATCAGCAGCTGGACGTCCAGTCCGTCTGGGCTGAGGTATTAACACGTCATCAGGAGAAGGACGAATAAAACAAGACAGTCGTTTTCTGAGTCGGTTTTGTAGTTCAGCTTTAAAAGGTTTAGGACATTACATCAGGACATGATGGAAAATATGTGGCATTAAAACTGTCTAAGCTGCTGTTAGAGAAGAAAACAGGCCTTTAATTTGAGTTAATTGTTAAAGTTTGGTTATTAAACGCTGTTGTCGTCTCCTGTTCGCACATCCTGATTTGATTTATGTCAAACGTGGTCTTTAAGGAACAGTAACGGTCTCAGCGGTGTGAGACAGAAGCCATCAGTCATTCAGCCGCCGCTTCATTTGTTTATGGTCATTACACAAAGGTATCAGTCAGCGTGACGATGACGAAGTGATCATTAAAAACACCACATACGGCACATTAACATTCATTTCAGATCAATTAAGTGGCAGCCTGAATTTTACAGGATGT
>OMLP01001000.1:19973-51195 GCA_900302685.1 Spondyliosoma cantharus | reverse complement strand
GGTTTATGACCCAAAACTCCTCCTTTGGAAAAAAGAAAGAGAGGTAATGGGTGAGTAGAGCGCGCGTTCGGAGAGAGGAAGAGATGGAGGGGAAACTGTGAAGAAATGGGGAAGGGTGCACAGAAAATACTTGCCTCAGTGAAACGAGTGATAAAACAGAGAAAGAGAGTCTATCACGTAATATAGAAAGAGCGAGCGGGTGAGACGAGGGCGAAGCCAGTGAGAGGGGGGGAGAGAGAGAGAGAGAGATCGTAAAGCTCATAAAAATATAGAGAGCCATTCATGACTTATAAAATAACAGCCATCGATGTGCAAACCAAAACTGCAGCGTAGATGAAATAGATGATATTTTATTGTTCCAGCCTCTCAGTCCCAGTCTGTATGAATAGCTATTGATTTAACATGTTTTATTCAGGCAGCCGGGGCGAACCTTCAGGCCCGGGGAGACCGAGGCGAGGCTGCTGCTCTGTCGAGGGCTATCTGCATTTAAGCCTGCTGTCTTCTGTTGGCTAAAGGTTTTCTCCCAAGTTCCTCAATCCGAGTGGCGTTTAGTTTTCTGTCTGTGTCGTACCAGGGGAGTCGAGAGCCTCGAAAAGTAGAGAAGCAAAACAACTGGCAACTAGCAAAACAAATAATAATAGAGAAGAGGAGTGTGTTAATGTTCACGACTTCATTTAAACTCCGGAGCGCTTACCGTCTTGAGTTGGACTCGCTTTTCGGCCAGGTGGGCGCATTGCCATTCAAACGCTCAGAAAATCAGCAGCATGATCTGACCATTCACACTATCTGACCTCCTGCCCTTGTTTATGCCTGTATAACCATCACTGTCCTCAGAAACCACAATACACACTGTCATCATCAAGCTAAATGACACCTGAATATGCATGACATCATTTTTTCAAAAGTTTATTTGGGTCCAAAGCTACTTATGTTGCTCCCTTACACGATCTTTGGGAGTACATTAGAGGCTCAAGTCTTGCCCAAAGACTGCCAGTCAGAGAACAATCATTTTTTAAAGTGTGCACCATGGGAATTATAAGACGTGGAAGCAGACTAATGTCAGACAGGGTTTACCTCGAAGCTGGTTTGTAACGGGACAAATGATAAACAAAAAAAAAAGCATCATCTTTCCAGATTAGATAAATCACGCGTCACATGTTTCGCTGCCCTGATCGTGAATCTACAGTTTAGATGTGGATATGACGACCACACTCAGCCTAGTGGCCACTCGCGGTATTACAGCGGGAAAGTTCTCCTGTGGTTCACAAAGCATTTTTACACATAGATGATAAAAAAAAAAGAAAGACATGCTGCCAACAGTTTTTGTATTTGTAAAACCTTCGTAGAGCAGGCAGGGCCAGCGGGAGAAACACCACTGTGCATATTTGTTGTTGTTTGAAAGTTAATCCTGAGGCTCGAAACTCCAGGTGCATTTGCCAGGTGATCCCATCTTTGTGCGCGGTATCAAGTTCTACTACAAATCTTCTGGCTCTGATTGGTTATACGTTCGTCCAGGTGTGGCCCAAGTGACATCACTCATCTAAAACTGGGATTTGAGCCCACCGCACTCTACCATTTGTAGCCAGCAAACATAAAACCCACATCCGCTGAATCGAGCCATCGTTCCACTGTATCTCACTTTGGATGTGTTTGTTTTCTTTATGTATGTCTCTCTTTTCGTCTGCCCTCAACCTCGTATGTCACTTTTTTTTTTTTTTTTTATTCCCGTCTGCCTCTCACACTTGCGTACGCGTCACACAGTCACACATTCACACTTCACCACTGCAGCCTGCGGGCCTAGTCGGAGTGAGGCGCCCGGCTGTCAGTGCTTTTCATTTGAGTCCGCTAATGGAACGACGAGGGGTCCGCGAGCAGCCCACCGCCTCGCTGCACTAACTCACACACACACACATGCACACGGATCACCTCCAGCCTCTGAGGTACCCGTTTTACACAAACATCCATCTGCATCACTTGTTATCACCCTTTCTTTTTGCTCTCTTGGTGTTCCATCTTGTTTAGCCTCAGTTCGGCGCTGGCTCTCGCTCTTTCTCTTTCGTATCTTCCCAGTGTTCATTTTCTCTTTCCGCTCGACTTTCTCACCATCTCACTTTCTCTCTCGCGCTTTTCAATGTGCCTTTTGTCACAGCACTATATTTTTACCAAAGCGTGTAATAAAACAGAATACAAACTACCCTCAGTGCGAGATGGAACAAATCTCCCCGTCTCAATTTCTGTTTCCAATTCAGACTTCTTTATTGGCGCTGGCAAGTCGAGAACAGTGATACCAAATGGAAGGACACTGAAAGATAATCGTACAGATAATTAGTTTGTACATCAAATTGATTCCCCCTCATATCATTGTGTTCTCATGCAAGTGTGTGTCTTGCGTCTCCAGACCTGGACGTTCATTACAGCTCGGTGTCTCAGTATTTCTTTCTCCGTCGCCCCACTGCTTTTCTTTTTACTCCTTCCTTTTCTTCCTCAAACATTGTTTCCCTCTGTTTACGCTCTGCCTCAGCTCACCTCGCTGTGTTTCTTGTTGAATTTATTTCAAAGCAGCTTTTTTTTTTTTGCAGGGAGAGGACAGAAAGTGCCCGAAGTTTGTAACACATCAGTACATATTTGGTGTCATTGGGACACTGGGCTCGGTTTCTAATTTAGTTTTATTCTCTGTCTCATTCAGTCTGTCCTGAAGAATTTTTAGAGGACTTACCAGAGTGTGACAGGAACAATGGGCAGATGGGAAATGGGCACCAAGCTGGATCCAAACTGGAGACTTTATGGTCATGTGGTAGCCATCTCAGACCTCTGGTCCTTTAGGAAAACTCTCTGCCGCTCATTACTTGTCCTTGTCCTTGTACTGTCTTTGCATCCATCGCTCTACTTTATACTCAAGCTTTACCTTTACACTTTGAATATGTTTATGTTGTATTCCTTTTGTCTGATCATAGCACGCTGTCCCAGAAGGTCTGGATATGGTTTGGTCTACGGAGCTCAGTCAGCTCTGGTTTTTATTGAATGTGATTAGAATGTGAATAAGGGATTTAGTTGGCATCAGTGTTAAGAAGGTTACTTTACTACTACGTACTCTGTCACCCTGTTACCTCTTACTAGCTTTGAATCCTTCCCAGTCACCAGATGAATGTTCGAGCTGTACGTTTCTGCAAACCGTGGAAATGTTGCAACTTCACATTTCTTTAAGTTACATTTTCTCAGGTTAGGTTAGTTTTACGCACAAAACAGCTTTTTAAGGGTTAGGAAAGGATCATCTTGGTTTCCAATACCGGCTTGGTTTTTGCCACAAAGCAGGCTGGACGTGTCACGTGGTCTCGTTGAAAACAGCATTTGTCACCACAAACATGTCTCGTAATAACGTATGCACATTTTGAAACATGAAGCCTTTTCACCTCGATTGCTGGATAAATTATTCTCCCTAGAAGAATAAATGGGAATGTAACTGCTTTGTAATCACCGACCTATTGATCAGTAACTGTAACAGATTACAATCACATGTATACATCAATGTAAAGCAGCATTATGTAACAAAAAAAACCTGATTTTGAAATGATATTGATGCTACAGCGTCTTGTGAACGAGTGAATTAAGTCCATTGAGAGCACATTTCCCTGTAATGTTGCTGTAACAGGTAACTACTTATATCTAATGATCAGCACTGAGCACTAGATTCTTCTTTTCTTGTAGCCGTAACTGCGATGCTCCACTCGTGCTGGCCTGAAACGTTCACTATATGCATTACAGTCTGGCGGTCGGCTAAACAATGCCGCCCTCGCATGCTGTTGTGTCTAGAAATCAAGCCCGGAAGACAAATGACAGGAAACACAAACCAATCCAGGGGCTACAGCTCTGCATTTTGTGTTGGTGGATTCCGCTCCACTGAGCGCCTTCTGGTCGTTCATGTTATCTCTCTGTGATTCTGCCTCTTTTACTCATTCTTCTGCTCCACCTCCCTGCCTTGCTCTCACCTTGCCTCCACGCTCTATATGGCCCACCTTGTATGGTTTTTCTTACGCCGTGGCTGAAAGACGAACCGAAATGCCCTCGTAGACACAGACACAGACGCAGGCACACCTACTGGCTGAAGTGCTGAAACGTGTTTGAGGTTGAATTGCTATTAATGTGTTCTTTTCCCCACCAGTCAATACACTTTTGTACTGACTGTCATTCACAATGACAGCTGCCCTCCGGTGTTCTCCTATTTGTGTTCGTGTGTCCGCGTGTGTGCAGTCATTGACAGTTGTGCAGCGGGGAGACTTGCCAGTAGCAACATGACAACAGACATTGACAGTTCTTTTAACAGACAAACTATTGAAGCGCTTTTGCCGGTTAAGTGACCGTGGGTCAATTTGCTCTATTTGTTCCGGCCTCGGAGTGGAGATCGTGTGGAGACACACAGACCTGTCGTATACAGCCGAAATCACTTCACTCCAGAATTGACTTGTATGACGGTTAACCGACAGTTTAATAAGAGATGGTCGATTTGTTGGATTTGCTCTGATGTGACAGTGGAAGTGGTTTGGGTTCTCAGACTCAGAGGCTCGCTGTTTGTTTCAGACGGAGAATGAAATCAAAAACAAAGTCTTGATGATAAGTGGCACAGGAGTACTTTAGATATTTTTCAGTCTAAGAAGCAAAACACACGGACCGAGGGTTAATTTAGTCTTTAATAGTAGAATATGAGTATCAGAAAAAAACTTTTTTACCAATTGTTTTCTTTTGTAAAGTCCTTGAAAGTGTTTTGAATGATTTTCTGTTTGGTGTCTGAAATAAGATCTGTGGTTTACACAGACTTAATCAATTTATAGTAAAGTTTGTATAGTATAGAGTAGAAAGAAGCTTAGTTGTGGTGACGCTGAAGTCAGGCGCTGGGGTACATTTGCGAAGATTATCACGCTGAACAAAAAAGTGAAGCATCATAAACTTTCCGCTGAGCTTCTTTTCTGAAGTAACGCAAGTCCCATTGGCTGTTTGTCGAGGGAACCGCGGTGATCCCTGCAGCACTCGATGCCCTCGTCTCAGTTGAAACTTAGAGACCATTTTTTCCTCAAGCGAAGGTAAAAGAAAGCGCGACAAAGGAATCAATATTGGACTCCTTTTGTTAACAGTTTTCTGTTGAATGAATGCTAAAGTTATTCCGTGTCTGCTGGATGTGTAAAGACGCAGCTCATTGTGATGAAATCTGCTTTTCACAACGACTTTATGATGCGATAATATGTGAGTGTCATCGTACCCTCAGCTTAATTCTACCTCTAGCCAAATCGAAGAAAACTATTATTGAAGAATATAATCTCAACAAAATGAGGTTTCCAGGGCGTCAAATGTAGGCTAGGATTATAAATAAAGCCAGTTATAGGCTAACACAAGGCGTAAACAACAAAGCGACACATGAATAAGCTGTTGTAAGCTGCAAGGTGAAATGTGTAACGCTGACAACACAACACTCCTGTCTGCCTCCAGATCACCTACAAGGCCCTGAGCTCACTGGACCCCAGCGCTGATCTGACAACCCAGAGGGGGAGGGTTTTCAAGCTGAGGAACGAGACCCATCACCTGTTCGTAGGTCTCTACCCCGGGACCACCTACTTCTTCACCCTCAAAGCCTCCACGAACAAGGGCTTCGGCCCGCCCGTCACCACCCGCATCAGCACCAAGATAGCAGGTAAACATGCGTCATCGTGTTTTGAAGCTCTAATGGTTTTGATTTGAAGTCGTTTTCTCTCACATCCGGTGGACAATTGTTTGATCCGATTACTCCAATCACGCAAACAGTGTCACATTCATCCTTGTTTTTATTACAACAATTGCAGGTAAAGCGGGAGACATTAAAAGGCTTGTTTGGTGGCTAGTTGGTGGGCTGGCACGTCAGTCACTTCCCGTGTGACAGTGCCAGTCTTTGTTTGCCTCTTTGTTTGTCTGCCTGAGTGACCATTTTTATTTCTGACTTTTTTCTCTCCATTTGTGCCTCTCCTTTTGTCAGCCGCCTCGTCCAAAGGAAAATGTCAGTGGCACCACAAAAAAGGGAAAACAATCAACTTTTGTGAGGAGAGCTATGAAATGCCCTCAGATGTAAACACATTTCTTTATTCTGAAACAAGAGGACTCCTCTTTTCTTATTCCAGCTGTTTTGTGAATGGTGTTCTTTGTTGTTCAAATGACAGAGTGACTGATGCGAAATAAAAAGCTGTTCACTTTTTCAGTCTTTGTGTGCATCTCTCTGCCCTTCATCTCTCTGACTCACCCTTTCTGTCTCTCTGCAGTTTCCCTGTCCTCTTTTCTCTTTCAGTGTCTCGTTCAGCCTCTCCTCTTTCTCTCTGCTTCTGCCTTCCTTTTTTCTCTGGCTTTCTTTAATAATCCCTTCCCAAATGGCATACCTGATTGTCTCTCCTCCTCGCAGGATGTTATTTCTTTCCCTGTGCCATTGAGGTAGTTCTGACCTTTAGGTGTTTCTTTTTTATCGCTACATCTGTGGACACAGTCGCTGAAGGTGTGAGCCACAAATGCAAGTTCCTTCAATCCCAAGTCCAACTTTATATTGAAGACGGACAGAGGACTGTTTTCTCCTGGTGGACGAATCGTGCGCCGTACCAATTATAGGATAAATTCGCAAATATTGGCTTATTGCGTTATATCACTGACATTGACTGGATGCAGGATGAACTGTTTATTTAGCTGTAAACATTTCGGCAACAGGATTTAGAATTGTATCGGAGCGTCGGATATTAATGGTGGCTATATTTTATTTAGACTCGCAAAGAACCAGTGAAACATGGGGTGGACAGCTGCCAACGGTTCCTGTAGAGGTGACAAACATTTTCCACCAGAGCAGCATTTATCTGCTCAGTTCAAACCTGCACTTATTAATCAAGCCCTTGCACAGGATGCAGAATGAACAAAAAAGAAAAAAAAAAAAAAATGCAGAACGATTTCTTTCAAGATCTTTATATTGATGCATAAATAGAACCGTAAGATACTGACTTCCAAAGCAAGATTGCAGCTAGTTTTAATATTAAAGTACAAACAGACATAAATCATTGATCTGTGTCACTTGACTTAACTTGCATGTGATTTAATGGCATAAATCTTCTCTTGTAGCCTTGATATATCCAGAGAGGCTCTGCTGAGCAGGCAAGCTGTTTCCAACCCTCCCATCCTGTCATGTTCATGCAGTTACACACAGTCAGTCCTGGAAACTGTTTAGTGCCACAGCAAGTGGCCACTTCTCCTTTGTTACACAAGGCTTCGGATTGTCGACAAATCACTGATTTTCAACAGAGGAATGTGAATTTAAGATAAAATTATTTCAAATTTAACCACAAATGGAACACATTTCCAAACAGATAATGGTTTCCATTTTGCCATTTTTTGGTTTATGAGTGTTCCCTTCAGATACCGCCGCAGTGAAACAGACAGAACCACGTCCCTCTCTGAGCACAGTGGTTCTGTGGACAATTGGGCCCAGCAGCGTCTTTTTTCTGCTGAGGAAACTCTGGAGTTTTTTGTGTTTTTTTTCCTTCTTCTGTTAGCAAAGTCTACTTTCATAATCACTTAAGTCGCTCATTTTCAATATCCCATCACGGCACAACTTTCTTTCTGTCTCGATCAAGTCAAAGTAAAAAATTGTGCTGATCTTTGAGCGTGCAAGTAAAATAAAAACCACCATGTAGTCCTCATGATCGGCTCTCCAAACCCAGGCAGCGATACATAAAGCAGCCCTCATGTCACGGGTCGCCTCACACCACCTCCACAACTCATTCCATCAGTCGCCAGAACCAAAGACTCTCTGGCAAGGACAAATATTTTCATTCTGACAAAGTGCCATCGACGTGATCAACAAGCTATGAGGGAAATGGGAATTTTAACGTGTGCACATACTGACACTTGACAGCCAGACCGCTCTTAATGATCTTTCTGATTCTGATTCTAAATTGAACTCTCAAGTGTGAGCCGTTTTGATGCCTTCCTCTGCCCACTGACCCGCGCAACAGAATCCTGAGTCCTGGCGGTGTTAAGTACCGACTGAAGTACGGAAGACTTCAATCTAAATGTGTCATCAGCTTGTTATTAACGTTGTCCTATCTGTCAACACTTACAGTGATTTTACGATGACATTTCCGCCAAGCCTCCGATACTCCATCATCCTTTCAAATGTTAACAATGTGTTGCTAAAAGAGAGAACCAAACAAAAAAAAAAAAAAGCTTGCCGCTTCCACATGTAACAGAGATGTCTCCCTCCAAATGTCACGCCATCCCCAATCTTCATTATCTCATTCAGGGACCGAAGGATGAAGAGATTTAAATTAAACGGTGCAGACGGATAGAGATGGATGGACACCGGAGGAGGGGTTGGGCTCGTGTTAATAACCTAAATGCCACACCAATCAGGCAAAGAAGTGTTGATGTTTTACTCACATTGGCACGGAGGCTTCACTTGCAAAATGAGGGCACGACAGATATGAAATTAAACACATATAATTGAATGTATGTGATGGCTTTCTGATTATTATCCCAGAGTAGCTTACCGTGCTAGCAGTATTAGCTAAGGATTGATAGCAAAGAGCAGCAGTTACCTGGGGTTTGCGGTAACTCCCATATTTTTGGAGCTATGTTTGAATTCTGGTCTTATTTTACAAAATGCATCGTTTTCACTGAGAATGTATTTTAAAAGCTTTGTTTGTTTGTGTGTTTCTTTTCTCATCATCAGCCCCCATGATGCCAGAGTACGAGTCTGAGGCTCCGCTGAACGAGACGGAGACGACCATCACCATCCTGCTGAAGCCCGCCCAATCACGAGGCGCTCCGATCAGGTGATCTCATACCCGGGCCTTATAATGCTTTTCTGTTTCTATGATAGTTTCCTATATTTTCTCTTCTCTTCTCTTCTCTTCTCTTCTCTTCTCTTCTCTTCTCTTCTCTTCTCTTCTCTTCTCTTCTCCTCTCTTCTCTTCTCCTCTCCTCTCCTCTCCTCTCCTCTCCTCTCCTCATTTTATTCACTTTGCTCTCTCCTCTTTCCTCAAGGGTCTCTTTTAAAGCCATTAAAGTCACTCACACATATAAGTCCAATTTGTATGCAAAGGAACTCAGAGAATGGGACCTTTTTTTCTTTTTTTTTTATAAATGTGGCAGAGAAACGTATCACCATTAGTCACTCGCATCTTGTAGCTTTTTAGTCGCTGCCTCAAACTCCAAGCTGAACTTGACAGGCCTGAATGTTTAATGGTAATTTGGCAATCAATGTCTGGTCACTTGGGACTTCACTGCTTAAACTGAAGCAACCTGCCAACAGCCAGTTGACATGACAGGATAAAAAAAAAAAAAAAGCAAGTTTTTAAGGACGAGGAATCGACACTTTCTTCTCACCTAACGCGCAAACCTTTTTTCCTAAAGTGACGTTAGTGATCATCTGCTATAAAGAGTACGAGATGATAGAAAGAATTTAAATACCCAACTCGAGTTTCATTCTTCCCGGCCCCAGTTCTCCTCACACACCGGTTTTGTTTTAAGAATGGAACCACGGCTAATCTATGCCTTCTCCATTTTCTCATTTTTTCAGCCAGCGTGTTTTTTAATTAAAAGTTCACTTTGAACATGTGATCTCATCCATTTAATTGGTGCGGGAGAGAACATTATTCTGCGGTTGCCTTCAGGGAAATACAGCTTCGACAGGGGTGCGTGGAGAATATATATCACTTCAATTTGGACTAGGGGAAATGGACTTGTGAAATGTGAGCGTGGGTCAGTGGTTCAGTGTTAATTTCTGTAAATCTCATACCATATCTCACCATTTATTACCCACACATGGTAAATACATCTCTTTTTAAATCAGGCTGCACTCCAATCGCCAACATCTTTATGTGTTTATCAACCCGAGATAAGCCCCTTAGCGTGTTTGCTTATTATGTGTGTTTTGTGCAAGTATTACATGTTTTAAGTGCCAACAGATGTACATGGGGATGGCAGAGAAAAAGGCATCTGTTGGTTAATGTGCACACTAATGCTTTGTGGTGTTTTATTTATTTATTTTTTTTTTATTTATTTATTTGGAGGAGATCAGAGCATCTCAAGTTCAGGAGCTTAGATGAAGAGTGTTTACTGTAATGGCTGTGCTAAGAGGAGCAGCTGTTGCGGTTGGGACACACACACGGAAACAGACAGAAACACACACACACACACACACACACACTCCTCAAACATTAGCTTCCTTGTCCCCCTTGTGCATACACATGCGTTCACATAAATACACACAGAGGAAGGCAGTTGTAAAGGCGGAAAGCACACGTGTACGCACGCACATAAACACCTGGTTATGGATGAAGATGGATACACGCAGATATTCACCAAAAAGCTGTAAAAGTAAATGCTAGAAATACGATTTGCACACACAGATAACCAGACTTTTTTGACGAACAAACATTATCAGCAGAATTCAAAGAAACAACTAAGCAGCTAGTCTTGGCCCGTCCCAGCTCGCACTACCGTTTAGTGCTGCCCCTGTAGTTTGATATATGCCAGAGGCAGTTTATTTGTTTATTAATCAGTGTAATAAACTAACAAAGTAAACTCACAAACTGTCAAGAAAGGAAATAGTCTTGTACCTTTTCCCTACCAGACAGAAAAATACAACCTTGCACCTTATAAAATCAAGTTTTGTATTGATTCTTCACCTTCTTACTGTCACACCTGTCTTCAAACTGAGCTCATAGTCTGTCGTGGAGGCTGTGTTCCGTCCCAGTTCGATGCCAGCAAATGTTTGTTCTCAAGCTGCTACCCTGTGCTGAGCCTCGTTGCTCATGTTGAGCAAGGTCTCGGTTCAGGGGAAACTCTAGCATGATCGGTGCCACGGGTAACTGAGCCATGAGCTAACGGTAGCTAGCTACGGCCAAGGATAGCTAGCAAAGAGCAGCGGTTGTTGTTTACTTTGGTGATATGCTGCCTGCGTAGAGTATGGATGTTTGGTGCTACCTTCAAATTGTGGACGTAATTTTGGGCCCCTAACCCTAAACTTAATTCTAAACCTTTAAACCTCACGGTTGAGTCTGAACAGTCCAACAGCTCCTCATTTTCCCAAAATGTCCTCACTTTTCAAACGTCCACACTCTCCAGGTTGTTGTCATTTTCCAAGACGACTGAATGTTTTGTAACCCCAGTTCTTCGACACAGAGAGAACGTACAACAGCACAACAACACTCGTGCATATATAGGAACACCTGAGAGAAACGCATGCACACATGTAATTGAGAACTCACACACACCTAATTCCCTATTTGCCGCTTGCACTAGGCCCCTGCTTCATCCCTTGTGCAGCTCTAAAAGCCATTAGAGAGAAAGACAGTGAGAGAGAGAGAGAGAGAGGGAGACTCATCTTTGGTCATCAGCAATTATCTTTTATGAAAGCTGCCAAACGGGAGCTGGGGATAATTGGCCACGGCCCCCTTCACAGAAACATACATTTCCCTAATTGCGTATAATTGTGAAGTGAGTTCTTGGCTTGGAGGACGGAGGTAATTGCGGAGGGCCGCTGCGTTTGTCCTGACCGCTGAAGGAGCCCTCAGCCATTCATGAAGCCTCTTAGAGCAGAATGGAAACACACACACACACGCGCACACACAGACACAAGCCAGAGACATACGCAACGCACGGGCAAAGCAGTATTAAGTATATAAATGCATCTCAGCACACCTGTTAGAACACAGGCACAGGGCAGAGAGAGACCCATTTAAGCTTATTAATGTGTAGAAAAAAAAAACATGTATGTGAAAAGAGACTAAAACCTCACATCTCTCACACTCTCTCCCACAGACGCACACTCACACACACGCATATATATCTCTAATTCATACTTTGCTGCTGAGTCATCACAGGAAATGATCTGCCAGCCACTTTCTTAAGTTAGCTGAAGTTTGCTTCCAAAGTATATATCTACCATTTGGGAAAAGACAGTGACCCTTGGAACAAATTCTATTCCTTTTTAAAGGCTACTGGGCATTTTCCTGAGAAAACTTTGCAGACTTCAGCCCTCTTCTGCTAATGCTTTATATGCCAAGATGGATGTAAAGCACTCTGGAAATTACAGCTATTCAATACCGGGTGCTCCGTAGTGTACGGATAGTAATGGGGGATAAGAACAATTGTCAAACAAATCACTGTTATAGTAATTTTCTAAGAGTTCAAATGACAAAGGCAAGTCTGGCACCTGCACCCACTGAAACCCTGCAGATCTGCTCTATTCGACCAAATTCATTTTCATGAAAGGCACATACTCAGTTTTTATAAAATCATCTCCACCTTAAGATTTAACACTAAGCTAAAAGTCCCTTAGTTTAAAGTGAGTGACTCTACAACAGAACATCTTATCTACTTCTGTTGGTTTGGTGGAAATCTTCAAAAACCAGGAAACGGCATTCAAAAGCAAGTTTTAATGTATCTTTATTTGTGTTTTCCAGCTCCTACCAGCTCGTTGTGAAGGAGGAGCGCAAGTCCAAGACCCGCCGCGCCGCTTCCGAAGCCCCCGAGTGTTTCTCCGCCCCTGTCAGCTTCCGCAATGCCTCCATCTTGGACTCGCCCTACTACATTGCCGCTGAGCTGCCCCCGTCCAGCCTCACGGTTGTTCAGCCATTCACGGTGGGAGACAACAAGAGTTACGGCGGCTTCTGGAATCCACCGCTGTCACCGGCTAAGAGCTACAGCATCTACTACCAGGCCATGAGCAGAGCCAATGGGGTGAGTGTCAAGACTCAAAACGTACAGTTAACAGGAGGAAAGAATATTTGGCGAAAGTCCAGTACTTTGATCAAATTAGATTTACATTTTGAGTTATTTTGTCAGAGGCTGACAGATTTAGACGAGCAAGGATTCTCTCATTTTCTTCCTTTAAACACAAACTCATGCAGTCAGACTCTGGATTGATTCATTCATTGAAAAACTTGATTTGTCCATTGACACAGGAAATAATGCAAATATGTCTTACACTGATAAATGGCTCATGTTCAGATATAATACAGTACATATAAGGACATCCAATTCACATATGAAGTTAGAAAAATGATGGTATAATAACTTTAAGATTTATCATAGAGGGGCTTTAAATCTCTAAATGTCTTTGGCTGAGCAAAACAACATTTTAACTGAAACCTAAGTTCTGCATGTTTGGTCAGAACCACTAGAAATTAGATTTTGAAAGCTGTTGAGGCTTACTAACAGTGTAAAATGCTGCTGCAGACGTCTCTACCTTGGGATTCTCAAGTACTTTTGGCCACACCCTTATCGGTGATGTCACCGCAGGTGTCTGCCTTCCAATTAAAGTCGGGGGTCGAAATTTCCTCCAAGCGTTCCAGGTGCATGATGCCAAAAGCTAGCATACTTTGCTGATTGTTATAAAATAATGTGACTGAAATAGAGGAGGGGAATCAACACATGAGGTAACAGATGCCATTATATATATTTTCGTTTATGGAAACATGGAAATATATCTAAATATTCCATTACTAGCTTAATACAAATACTGTCATCTATAAATACATCCTACAGTCTCCCCATGGGTGCTGCCATTGTTGTGTGATGTCAGACAACTGCTCCCTAATGAGTTTGGAGTAGAAGTAGAGATTGAGAAGTAGATATAATCCACCATTGTGATTTTTCTAGTGCGAGGTCTGAAAAAGTTTTGAGTCTCAAGTTGTCTGGAACGCAGCATTAGCTTCAGCGACAGAGGTGAGGTCAAAGTCGTCGACCGTCTAGTCGAGGAGTTTGAATTACCTTCTCACGGCCCTCGTCCAGTACAGTGAATGTTGTCCGTTCTTACCAGAGAAGAAAAAGAAGAGTCTTCACTCCCAGAATCCATCTGTCTGTTTGCCTCCCCTCTTTGCCTTGCAATTATACCGTCTGCAAATATGACAACACCTCGCCCACCTCCCCCCCCACCTCTCTCCTTCTCATAACTCATTCACAACTTGAACTTGGCTTTTGAATTTCCATAATACTCTGAACCCCTGTGAGGGTTGTTTTAATTTTCCACAGCCGTAACCACGGTAACTCGGTTTGGCGAGCGGGGCCGGGCAAAGCTGGCTGATGCCGTGATGTAATATCCTCCTCCAGAAGGCAGATTTCCCACAATGCACTCACACGGAGAGGGACCGTGCGCGAGTGGGTGTGAGTGTGTGTGTGTGGGGGGGGGGATTCTTGCATGATTGAACAAGAGTGTGTGTGACTAGATGAGTGTGTTTAAAAGTGTGTGTGTGTGCTTTTGCTTGTGCTTGGAAGTTGTGCGTACGTGCGTGCATTGTATATGATCAGACCCTAAATCCGCTCACATAAGATTTCTGCATTTGATTGGATCTCAGTCAATCCAATCAGTGTGAGGTTTGATTGGGTCATGGACTGGAGCCCCGTGAGGAAGCTGGTTTGGGAGGTTGGTGGCAGCCGCTGTAAACCAGATGATTTGATAAGGAAGTCAGGCATAAAAACTGGACACACATTCATAAAACTTATGAAGTTCTGCCAATAAATATATTTATTTATCCCACAAATCTCATCCACCCCAAAGAGAAACTGTTAAAAGCAATATTTTTTTATTTTTACTTGTAATGTCAACTAACATAATGTAAAATGTAAGATATTTGCAGTAGTAATGGACAATGTGTTAGACACTAGAAGTAGGATTAGGACGTGTTTACAGAGCATAAGTCCCTGGATTTAAGCAGACAATACACAACAGTTTTTTCTAACCCTGGGTAACAAATATCCCGGGGCTTCCCACTTACAAAGGTGGTCTCTCACTTGACGGCCAGTATTGATTGTTTTCAGGGAACGGGATGCGAATAGAAGTCTCTCATGTCAAAGTGTTGTTGACCTTTCCATCCACTAGAATTCTCCTTCCACTGAGGATTAAAATATATGTGTGGGATATATTTGTGAAATAAGGAGGATAGTCTCACTGCATAACATCTTCTAGATTCAAGACCGTGTGTGACAAAGCAAAAATACACTTTTAGATCTTTAAGTATCATTTCACATCATCTCACAGTCCTTATTTTCAAATGGAACTATTTTTATATCTTGACACTTTTTGATTGCAAGTCTTTTTACCTTAATGACAAAGCGTGTTGTTTGTACTTCAAAAATCTTTGTTTCGGAAGTTAAACTACTGGGTTAGGTAAAAGTCAGGGTTTGAATCTAACTAAGTAATTATATTAGGCTAATATTAGGCTGCTTCTTCATTATCAGCCTGGCTTACATGTTTACATGAGGAGACAGTGGTGGAATTGTTGCCAAACCTGTGTTAAAGTTCGCAGCTGCATTTCAGTGTTTGTTGTGACAGAACTGGGTGCTTGTAATGAGACTTTGGGCAACCAAAGGAGGAAATGTGCAGCCTGAGTGCGATCTTTTCCTGAACCTAACCAAGTGGTTTTGCGCCTTAACCTAACCAGACCAGCACTGCCAATACATAAAGCTGAAAAATGAACATGAGAAGTTGAGATGAAGTGAAATAAAATGTTCCAAGTTTTCAGAAATGTACATTGCCAACATTTATTCTGGCAAACCGGTTGGATCAAAATACCGTTGCTGCCTTATCTCTGCCGAGGACAGACTCTCTGATCCTCCTCGCTGTGTGTCTTTTCCTGTCCACATCCCACCTAAATAAATGGTCAGGGTCAGGTACACAACAGCTGCCCTGGAGCTTGTTGGCTTTCAGTGCCTTCCTCACGGACTCGTCAACAGGGTGAATGTTTGTTGACAACAGCTTGAACCCGACTGGTCTGGTTGAAGGACACGTCTCCTTTCACACCGGAGGATCATAAAGGTTTTGCGTCAGTTCTTTTTATATGTCTGGAAAGCTGCCCCAGTCTATGAAGAAGTTAAATTGGCCAGCGAATCCACCGTGGCCAGTTGTCATTTGACACCGAATAGACTGCTGAGCCACGTCTCTGCACAAAGAAGAATGTCAGCATTTGAATAATTAATTCTCTAAATTCAATATGTCCGTTATATAGTGTTGCAGGGAGGCTATTTGAAAATGATTTTTTGTCAATCAAGGATTTAAGTTATCTGCCGTTCTCACAAAGTCCTGTAATTTGTTTAATATCTTTGCTGTCAGTCATTCTGCGGGAGTAGGTGTCACTTTTTCTTTTTTCGCTCAAGCGGCGGACGTCTCATTTTGGAAAGACGCCGCTCATTTACATTTTAGAGGACTTGGCTGGTTTGTTGTAGTTTGATCTCATGGATGAAAGTCTGTTTCTCATTCTCTCCCTGTCTTGGATAATCCTGTATGTTTTTTTTTTCTATTTTTTTCCCCTCCCTCTGAGCTCCACCTGTCCATCAAGGAGAACGTCTCTCCTCCCGCTTTCTCTTTCATTTCCTGTCACTCTCTCTCTTGACAACATTTAGGAGAAATTGTTCTCTCAATCCACCCACTCTCCATCTCTTCATTGCTCACTGCTGTTGCCTCGGTCTCTCGAATAGGAAAAAAAATCCCACCACCTTCTCTCCCTGTTTTCTGTTTTCCTTTCCTCGATTTAATTTCCCTCTGTGCATTTCTCTGTCCTGCTCTTCATCCCCCTCATCTTGTCCTCCTCTGCCCTTATTTAACTTCTTACTACAGCTCTCTTTACAGCCCTTTTTCCTTCTCTCCATCCCTGTACCACATCTTTCACTCTCGTCCTCTACAGTGCCTCCTTTCCTTGTTACCTTTCGATTTGCAATCTCCCACCTTGTCTATTTTTTCTTTCCTCCCCCTCTCTTTTTATTTCCATCATTCTCACCTCATCTTATCTAACCCTTTTCTTCTGTTCCCTTCTTTCTTTCTTCCACCTTTTTTTTGTTTCTTTACATGACCACCTGTTTCACTTGCCCTCCAATAAACCCATTTCCTCCCCCTCTCCTTTTCATTCCCTCTTTTTCTGTAATGGTCTCCTCGTCCTCCTACCTCTGTTGTTGCTTTCACATTCCTCTCCTTTCCTCTTTTTCTGCCATTTTCTTTAATCCACCCCTCTCTCTCTCTCTCTCTCTCTCTCTCTCTCTCTCTCTCCCCCCTCTGGGGTGACATCAGTCTGATGCCAGTCTCTCATCTCCCATCATTGTGCCAATTAGTCGACGCTCTGCACATTAAAACTGCTCACCGACGGCAATCTTGATCTCTCCCTCGATGTCGTGTGATGTCACAAACACACACACACACACACACACACCACCCACATTAGAATAAAACACACACACACACACACACACACACACACACACACACACAGACGAGAATAAAGTGCCTGGGGCTGTAAGTAAGAGAAGTAAGAGCAAGAGTGATCGGGGACTTTGGGATGAGGAAGGGATAGAGGGAGGGGGAATAAAAGTCTAAAAAGAGTGAAAGAGACATTAAAGAAGATATAATACTAGAGGCAAAGATGGAGGCCGGCAGGGCTAAAGAGAAATAGTGGGAGAGGAAAGAGAGAAATGGAGGACACGATTTTCAGAGTGAAATCCAGAAATCCAAGAAATGAAGGATAACAGTGGGCGTGAGAAACTCGATGTGCCCATATGATGTTTCATAATGAGAATATAGGCTGTTTGGCAAGCTCCTTAGTTCAGTTGAGGAAAATATTAAGGCTGCAGAATAAAATGATATTTAAATGAACAGTGTTCACAAGTCTGTGGCAGCAGTTTCGAAGAGGCCCTTTCCAGTTTCATTATGACAAAACCAGGTCCATAAAGAAACGGTGTCCCCAATTTGGCGGGGAAGAACTTGCCTGACAAGAGCACTGACCTTTTCGCCAACCATCACGGGCTCCCTGCAGCCATGTCCCAAGTGTCAAGTGTCAACATACCTCCAGTCTTATCAGTTTAGTCTTGTCCCGAGTGGTGTCACAATTTGAATTCTAAATCTAAAATAAAAAAAAAAATGAGCTTTCAGTTTTGATCCTCAAATTCAAAGGCAGTAACGGCGATACCACCTGCGGCTGCAGTTCCAGACGCTCATCCTGTCCGCACAAAGACGATCAACTGGTGCTAGAAGTAACTCCGGCAGTGTTGGAGATATTTCAGAAATCCTTTATTGGTTTCTTCTTTTAGAAGAGGGGTTTACTCGTGGGGGAAGAACTGAGCTGAACTGATATTGACATTGCTGGAGATCCTTCATTGATTTGCTTTGTAAGAGGTTTTACTTGGGACAGGTTTGAGAAACTGAATTTCCAACACAACACCGATTTAGGGCAACAAAACTTTGTGACTGAAGTTTTTCCTTATGTTTGAATGCCAGACGGGCTGTCAGCTCCATGCGATGCGCTTGAAGAGTGTTCAGCTTATTCCTTCACACTCAACTTCTATATTCTATTTATTGTTGAATCCCTGAAGGGTAGTGGTTTGGGTTCAACTCGGATATTATTTGAACGTGTCTAACCCTTACCCGCAGAAAGCCAAGCTGTTGTCGGAAAACACTCCATGTAAATGACAGTGATCAGGGCATGATACCAATGATCTGTTGATCTCTGCAAATCCAGAGTCCTGGATTTGGAGAATCATAACACCACTTGTCTTGAGGAGGAAAAGTAAAATAGTGAAGAGACAGTTTGTCCCAAAACACTCATATGACAGACACCGTATGTACCAACTTCATTCTCACTTGACGTAGGTGAGAACAGCAGTTAAATGGATAAAATACAGGATGTGCAATTCAGGGAAGATACATGGGAGCTCGTAAGAGGAGATGGACAGATGATGAAACTGGGAAACTGAAGGAGGAGGGAGGGAAGACGCAAAAGTATAGAGGAGGGGGAGAATTGTTAGAGGAGGATGAAGACGAGGAGAAATGGGGCGAGAAATGGCACGAAACAAAAGGAAACGGTGGCACGCGTGGAAAAACATGCCCTCCCGCTCAGTGAAAAATGCAGCCAGACACCTTCCTTGACAAGTAAAAAGCCTCAGGGGTTGGCCAAGGTACTCTGACAATCAACGTCATTCACACACACATTCACCCACACACACGCCAAACCGAGCGAGCCTCGGAGTGCATATTTTGGAGGTTGTTGGAGACACATAGAGAGAGATTTTACCAACTGACAGTTGATGTCAATCATGATGCACTCATCTGACTCGGAAAATCCCTAAAAGCACTTTTATTCTGTGTATGTGTGCACCTGTGTGTGTGTGTGTTTGTGTATGTGTGTGTGCGTCAGCTTTGTACTTGTGTAACTATGTGTATCTGTATGTACATGTATGTGGGTTCATTGGAGTTTTTTTTAAAAATCTGATACGTCCAACATTGCATAAACAATGGGATATTGATCCGTCCTTGCACCGTATGGAATACAACTCTTTGATTATTTCGTGTAACTGTCTGAAACTGCTTAGCAGCGTTAAAAAAATACTTCCCCGATATGTAAATCAATGAGTCAACTAGTCAGTCAGATAATTGGTCAATCAATCGGATCGTTTTTCATTTCTCCTTCGCGAAGGGCAGGCGCAGGAAGTCATAAAGAAGGGCAGGAGGTGCACGCTATAAAGCCTTTTACTTTCTGGATTTAAAGTTTCTCACTGTTCCTTGTGAGAAGCTGCGTTGGCTTCAGAGCAGTTTATTTAAGACACTCTGGGACTCAACACTTCAGTAGATTTAGGTCTAAACCTGGATTTCAAGGTGATGAGTCTTATTGCTATGCGCCTCCTGTTATATCTGTATCCATCTGTCCATCTGTATTCGCTTTCATGATTCACCCAAATAATACAAGGAAATTCTTTGCCCATGTTTCTTATGCAGGCTCGCCCGGGCCCGCCAGTTTGTACGTGCTTTGCTGTATGCATAAAGCAGCTGCAGTCCTTGGAGGTTGCAATAATATGCCTTTTTTTTTTTTAAATGGACAAGTAGAGTTTTCACTTCTAACGGTATTTGATGCAGTTTTGTATATTCAGAACACCTTGTATAGCCCACTCACTTGAAAAAAGTGTTGTTTTTTTTTTTACCATTTTCCATTCAAATACATTCAACTTTGTACATGTCACACATACAATAGTGACCTTTCTGCAATACGTTTCACACCAGGTTCACTTTTCCATGGGAGCCAGCTTTCATGTCTGGAGATGGAGGGGATGGTTGGTACAGCTGGATGGCTGGATGGCTGCAGAAGCCAGGGACCACTGTTCGAGACTGCGTTTCAACATCTGTATGAGCGAAACCACTCGATATATTTAATGAGATGTTGGGACATTTTCATGCTGTGTTCGTAGCAACAAAACTGAATATTTTACTTGTGGCGACAGATGCTGGTGAGCCAAAACAGGGCCTTTCCCTAACCCTAACCAAGTGTTGCCATCGCCGAAGGCTGACAGCCCTCAACTTCCAAGCCCTGACCGTTTTAACATTGTCATTTAAAAGTGTCCCCTCAGAGTTGCCGTAAGGCAGGAATGCTATCTTTGACATGTTGGGGAGAAAATGGAAAGAAGTTTGTTGCTGCTCAGTGCACTAATATAACGTCTCCATGTTATTTTGTTCTTGCTCATTAAGGCCAATCTGAGACACGGGAGACACATTTTTATGGCAGCTGTAGTTCTGTTGCTGAGTTTACTGGGCTGTTGCTCTTGACGTTTTCTTAGCTTAGCGTCCTCAGTATAGCTAGCCGGCTACCATCGTTTCAAGCTTGTGAGGCTAAACTCAGTTCAGTTATGGACATAAGGTGTGGAGAGGAAGATGCTTTTAAACCTGGCACAGGGCTGTTCTGTATGTCAGAGGTGCTGGGGAACAGTTCTCTCTGCTGGGTGGGAAACTGCGGCGACTACAGCCTCAAATTCAGAAATCAACACCCACCACTACAACAACAATGTCATCGTCCTTCACAATTTCTCAGCGTGGACACCATCACATTAGAAACCTCCAATAACTGTCAAGCTCCGACATAGTGAAATATCCACAGTTTACCGAAACGGTTCATCACGAACATTGATTCTGCTGATTGGGTTGCCTTGTAGACCCATTTTTTTGTGCTCCTTTAAACTAGCACTGATAGGGTCACTGAGATGGTCAGGGCAACCTATCAATGTCCCATCCAGTAACACTGAACAGGAGCCATTGGAAAACTATTAAAGCTATATGGAGGCAAACTGCACATCCCTTTGTCTTAATTATCCATTCCCCTGGGCTGTCATCATTAAGGCGAGCCAGACACTGGGACGTATTTGGCATTATATTTTTAATGCTACAACAACCGGTTCAGCAAAAAACCACCACAGATTATTCACAGCGTGTGTCTTGGCTCAGCTCCATATACTGTGACACATTATTATATTTCAGCCCTCCCTTTCTTCCCCTCCTTTTTTCCCTCCTTCATCTCTCCCCCCCTCCTCACCTCCTCCCCTTCCTCTCCTCTCACCTCCTCCCTCCTTCCCTTCACCCTCCCCTCTCCCCTCCCTCTTCAGATGCTTTTCTTGTGCTCTACTGGAATGAAAATGGATGAAAAACTGAAGCAACTTCATACGTGCTCCGTCGATTCGCTTACAAGGACTGTGTTGCGTTGCATTGTGTGTGTGTGTTGCCGCACGAGTGGGGCTGACGGTGCATTGCATGTGTGCCAGTTGTTTGTGTGTGCCTCTCTGTGTGCAGCAGGAAATTCAAAAACTAGGCCATATCGACCACCCAGGGGTTTGAAAGCTCAGGGGGTACCAAAGCAACATGGTTTAAATAGAAAAAAAATAAAAAATAGCGTTTCAAATGCCATAAAGGGGGAAAAAAAGACAAGGCATGTGCACATTCCCACACGCAGAAGCAGACACACACACACACACACACATACACACACACTCACAGACAGGCACCCCTCCCATGTGATAAACCCCTGGCTCATATTGTGCTCAAAGAGTAACATCAAACACTTAATCATACACATATCTAAATAAATTTTATCCAGCTTGATAAACATCCATGTTTCATTTATACGGCCCTCCTCCAGCCTGCGCTGGTGGCCGGCCATTTTCCTATAGATTAGGGCTTCCCCCGCTGACAGGCCCAGAGCGATGAGCTGCAGACCTTGTCACTATCGATCCAGTTCAGACTATAATGGATATGAATGGGATCGGCTCTGATTGGTTTTGAATTTTATCACAAGGGTCGGCGGTTTAACTCGCCCCCTTTTGACCGCATCAGTAGTGGACAGGTTAAAGCAGAAGCTGTGTGTTTTTGGTGTGAAAGTGCTCCTATTGATAGGACATTATCAAACTACTGTGAGGAACAAGAGAACATAAATGATTTTTTTTCCAGCATAAATCTCCTTTTTCAGATTCTCATCTTTTAAAGCTTAAATGTTTGAGAAAGCAAAATAAACTCCCACGAGACTGTTAGTGCTTGTCTCCGTGTTCTGTGAGGGTGAAGTGAGGGTGGGGGAGGGATTTAAGTGTTTCTTTTTCAAGACGACTAAGAATATCAATAACGCCATCCATTAATATTAGCCTGTATCATTTTCTGCCACTACAGGCCGTCACCTCCTGACTGTGTATCCGTTTAGACATTGATTATGTCATCTCACTGTTGACCTTAGGCCCTGACGCAGCAGAAAATAGAAGCTTAAAGTAACCTCACACCATTAGGTCAAGTCACCCTGTTGGAATTTGGAGGGGTTAAGAAAATATTTATGATACCGTCTCTCTACCGAGGAAGGGGAGGGAGCGACTTAACACACTCATCTTGAGGATTGCAGTTTCTCTAATTAATCATGCAAGACTTTTGCTTGCCCCAGTGTCTTCTACCCCTGCTTCTACTGCTACGATTCACTATTGTTAAAGGTGCAGTCAGTGAAAGTGAAACTCTCGCCCAGAAAAATAGGCTTTATTTGTGAATGTAGATGAATATAAACCTTCGGGTAAAAGCATAATTACGACGAAAGACGCACTTTTAAGATTTACCGTAGTTTCGTTTTCGGGCAAGCTCATTTTGAATGGGAGTGCAAAGGCAATTAGCTAGCATCAAAAATCGCTATTTTTAAAACACCGAGAAGGCTCGACACAGCATGAAACTTTGCTCGTAGTATTACCAGGGTCTCTACACATGGACACGAGCATTGAGAACATTGTTTGTGTACGCAGAGTTTACTAAAAAGAGAGTTTTTGAACTACTCACGTTAGAAGCTGCATGTCTGGCGCACGGCCGTCATGGCAGTCAAAAAGTATCGATCCGCCGCCTGTGACCTAGCAGGAAGGAGAGGAAGGAGAGTAATGGTGGACCGCTCCTCAAGCTTAGTTCCATATGAATAATTTGTTGTTTTGTCATTAGCGAAAAACAATATTGCCTTCAAGTTGAAAAAGGAGCCTCATATAAGAAACAATACTACAATCAAAAGCTGGAAAAGTCACGTGACATCTTGGGGTTAGGGTTAGTATGCTACTGGTGACCTGAGTGACACAGACACAGCACAACAGCATGAAGACCGAGAGGAGACACACCTAAAGACATGGCTAGGTATGAAGAATACGATTTAATGAGCGAGGTGTTTGAGTTCGACAGACGTCCATACCTTTTCGAGCCCGAGCTTACTGACGGAGAGATCCAAGAGCTTGATGAAAGGGCGAGGAGAGAGAGAGAGAGAGAGAGGAGCCGGCGGCGGATGGATACTTTTTGACTGCAATGATGGCCGTGCGCCGGAGATACAGCAGCTAACGTGAGTTGTTCAAAAACCTGCTATTTAGTAAACTAACACTGACACTGTAGTAAACTACACAAACAATGTTCTCAATGCTCGTGTTCATGTGTAGAGACCCTGGTGATACTACGAGCAAAGTCTCATGTTGTGTCAAGCCTACTTAGTGTTTTAAATGTACCCTTGCACTCCCATTCAAAATTAGCTTGCCCAAAAACGAAACTCCGGTAAATCTTAAAAGTGCGTCTTTCCTCGTAATTATGCATTTACCCGAGGGTTTGACTCATATACATTCACAAATAAAGCCAAGGTGAGAGTTTCACTTGAAATGTGGTTTTAGATGAAGACTAGCAGAGGATAGTGACAGCTCTCAAAAATTGAGAGTTTGCATTGTCTCACAGAGGCATGGTGACACTGTGTCAAGATAAGTTGAATGCATTTAGAGTTTATTGTGTTTGATGAATAAATGTTTTAAACAGTCAGTACAGGATGTTGACACCAACGCCTGTCTGAGAAGCAACAATTTCAATTAATGGTGCAACGCTTTACTGAAAGTAAAACCTCTTGATCGACCTGATTTTTTCCCACTCTGCATCTGCTGATGTGGACTCTTTTTAAAGGCAAGAGAGAATGAAATACATTTTAAGTCAAGGCTGCTGGTATGTTTCTGGCAAACAAAAATGTAAAATTGATTTTAAAATTATAATTTGAATCACTGTTTATGCTGTTTATTTTGTTTGGTAACATTTTTTTTAATTTCCCTAATTAATAGGAATTATTCTTCATTATCTGAGAATGGTGGGCAGAGAGACACTTTGGGAAAAAGTTTGTGTGTCCCTGATTTAGGTAATCCTAAATTGATACTAAATGCACAATTAGCATCAATTTAACTAGAAACAAGCTAGTTTATGTTATTTGGCAAATGGTTTATCACAGGATTGCTTGCCTGGAAACCGAGAACTTTTCTAATTCCACCTACCATTTCCTGGTGGTATTTATGCTGTTGCCAGCATTAGCAACATGGCTACTGCCTACTGTTCAAAACAAAAAACACTGTGAGAACCCCTGTTTGACCTTGAAATTCCAATCTCAGGGCTAAGAAATAGTGTAAAACACCCCATTGTACTTAAAAGTAGACAGGTTTTGTTACTTACTGATCTTGTAGAAAGAGTGCTGGTTTTGAACCGTCTCAAGTCAAAGTGGTATGGGGAAACAGATTTTGAATGTACTCCAGAGGTATCCATTGAGTGAATGCCGGTCTGTTCATTATCCACTGAGTGAATGCCCTTCTATTCATTTTTGATTTACCTCTGCCTCTGTCACTCTCCCTCTTCCACTACTTTTTCTCCTTCATTAGCTGGGTTCTTTTTGTTTTGCAGTTTCCACAGTTATTCCAGTCACTCTACTATTAGCTAGCGATGCCAACTGAGGAAAACTATCTGTCTTCCTGTTTTGGTTGCGCAATGGCAGACTCAGACTTCCTTTTTGCTGTTATTGGTCCTTTACTTTTTGAGGGAAAGAATCCAGCCGAACGGGCAGACTGAATAGCATTAAGAAAGCATAGTTTACCAATCTATACATGGATGGTGTTATTTTTTTCTACAGCCATCACACTGTGCAGTTGGTGATTACTTCAGAATGACAAGTTAAGGCAAAAAAAGTTGTCTATTGCCAGTTTAACAATTGCAATGCCAAATCAGTATCACGACCGCCGTTATGCAATGTCCATAGCTCCTTTTGCTTCACAAATGCTGCATTTGAGCCCACTAATTTAATTAATAGGCCTTTTTCACAGACAATTTGAAAAATTAGCGTTGGAAAACCATTGGTATTAAGAAAATGTAATAATGATGGCTGAATTCCATTTAGCTGCTTCAGTTTCAGGGTCCTGGCACTTTGCATTCTGGCTCACTGTCACACTGTCATTGCTTTCTGCGGCACTTGAATAGAACAAAGTCATCGTTAATGTAATTGGTTCCACCTGTGCTTCTCTATAACAAGTCATATTGTCTGCTGTGAAAAAGGCCTATCACAAAGCACATGCGGGCTTGCTCAGAAGATAAAGTCAGCTTGTGGATTGGAGTGCCTAGTGCTTTTCTGTGGCTCTCCCAGCAAACACACAATCAAGCCAGCCTGCTGCCAGTTCAAAACGCTTGAATTTTAAGTAAAGCAGCCATTGATTTAACAGAGGAGTGAATGACTTTGAACAGCTGTACTTGCAAACCCCTGCTGGTGTATTAATTATTCTGTGCAGTGAAATATCCCTGATTGCCACAGTTGGGGAAAGTTTCTATGGGGACAAACTAATAAACCATTTCTAATTCCTTCTGTCTCTATATCCTAAATATTCCTGACGAAGGTAATCACATTGCTCATTACTTTCACTGATTATTGTCCTGCAGTACCCAGCCCACCCCTCTAGGAATGATTTCCATATAGGATGATTCTGCAGGACAAGATTTATATCCAATAGCAACATTCAGTGCCAATGCAATAGATAGTGTGACACGTATGTGGTGTTGTGAAAGGTGTGAAAGTCAGACTGTTGTTGGCGGATGGTTGTGGTATATATCTATTGGCCAGGGTACATGTCCAGCCTCAGACCAACAAGTCAGTTACCAAACACTGATCCTAATATAGACTAACCCTAGCTTAGCTGACACGTCTTTGTAGTTATGATCAATAAAAATATGCTGTCAGTCTTTAAAAAATGTGCATTGAAAAGGTTTTAAATTAGAGAGTGAAAATAGCAAGACTTTACAATTTTAACTGAGTGCAGTGCATTCGCTAAAAGCCAATTCTGTGAACAGGTGATATGCAAACGCTTTCCATTAATGTCTATGGAGAACAGACCAATGGTCATAAACACATAGCAGTCAAAGTTTGCATAGGTTTAAGCAATAAATCTACTTTGTTTGCTTTCTTGTTACATACATCACAAAAAATGAACGTCAGTCCACCTTTTCTTTTGGTTTCACACTGGACATGAACATCAGTCTCGTGTTTTGTTTAGTCTTGTGTTTGTTTGATCTGTTATTTAAACCCAACTTTTACCATTTGGATTCAGTCTTTATACTACTGTATGTCACTTGACATTTTTTTATGCATTGTATTGGGACGCATCTGTTTTCCCCAGAACTTTAACAAAGGATTTGTGGGTCACCTGCACTCAAAGTTGGACTTTGTAAAGATGCAGATTGAAGCAACTTCCACTCGACCCCGCATAGCATGGCTCTGACATGTACTTAAGTTATTGTAAGTCGCTTTGGACAAAAGCATCTTCTAAATGCCCTAAATGTAAATGTAAATGTAACTGGGCAACAATAACAAGATGAAGTTGTTCAGTTTGATGACAGCTGGTCATCAGGTGATTTACCCTAAGATGAAAGTCCAGTCATTATCTACGACTCCTATGTTGATGGAAAGTCTGGTGGAGTTTTTGTTGCCGCAAAAAAAATCTGGAGCATCACAGCAAAATAGAGAGCATTCTCATAGACAACTGAAGTAGATGGAGACTTGCAGTAAAATGTAAAACAGCAACAACAACAATAACAACAACAACAACAACGACAAGCTTCACACAGCTTGTCTTTAGCTTAGCAGCTACAGTGAAGAAGGCTTTAAACAATAAAGAAAAAAATTTGCAATATTTACTTGCAATATCTGGAGGATAGGCTGTATGGAGCCTTTGTGCGTTCTTTTTTCCCTTGTTTTTACATGTTTTAAAACAAGTCTCCATCTCCTCCAGTTGTTTTGCAGAATGCAGCAACACTGTGACTTTTTTCTTTTAACAGATTGCATATGCAGATTTGTTGAGTAGAAAGGAGAGTCTGACCTAGACTCAACTCACATTTTTAATTGTGATATTCATATTTTTTCTTTCATTTTTACAATAAATTATACCTCTTCTGCACTTAATGTTTTTCTCTCCTCCATAAATGCGCTTTCTTACAATGATGGGGGAAATGACCTAATATAAAATCATAAAAAAAAAAACACAGCTACCACTTTTCAGCAGGGCAGTAATTGTAATTTAATTACTGAAAATTAAACTAATTGACGTGGAGTGGTGTGTTACGATGACATGCTGATTATATGTTTATGACATGGTCACATGTTAAATTGCCCTTTTGCTTTGAGGCCGAGTAATTTCCCCTGCCTCGCATTATTTATACCTGCCATGGACCCCTGGGCCATTACCATAGTCGAATCTCCACACCTGCAAGGCTGTCAAAAGTGTGTTGGTGTGTTTGCAACTTACTGGTATAGGTGTGCAGATGCGGCTCGCCAAGCCCTGCCAAATTATAAAAACGTAACATAAAACCTTCTGCTGCTGTATAAACAGCAAGTGGCTCAAACCCAGGAAGAGAAAATGAATCATTCTCTGTGGAAGAAGAATAGTGGGAAGGGAGAGAGGAGAGTACAGGAGAGGGAGCAGATGAGCACATTGGAGCCTGTCTCTGTGGCTTAGGTTGTTATGCATTAATTCTCTAGGGGCCTTGGGGTCCCAGTTTCCCATGTTAATTGATATCCCCATTAAAGAGATAAGTAGACTCGGGGAGGATGAGAGGGCCAGAGAGCAGAGAAGTTACTGCAGGGTGTAGACGAAAAGAGGCAGGAGGGGAGGAGGAAGATGAGGAGGAAGATGACAGCATGGAAAGGAGGACGGAGGACCCAAGACGAGAGAGGGCAGGGAAACAATGCAGCAGCCAGCCACTGGGACATGACCCCAAACGTTTCAGGGTCAGATAGGTGTGCAAGTGTCTCAGTATGTGTCTCGGTAAATATCGAACAATGTGTGTTCGGGAGAGCCGCAGAGAGGAGGCCACAGAGGGAGAGAGGAGAGACAGAGTGTGCTTATTGGCTGACGGAGCCGCTCTCACCTAGTTTGGGATGAGTCACAGTTCGCAGAGCTGTTAATTACGCCGACTGCTGAATCAAAAGTCGGCGAACGGGAGCAGCTGTCTGCGCATTTACATATCACACAGCCTACATGGAGAGGAAGGGAGGAAGGCATGAAAGATAGAGAGAGAGAGAGAGGAGAAAAGGTAGAGCGAGACAGAAGGCGATAGAGGGGGAATTGGTATGAAGAAAACAAAACTGAGGAAGGACCGAAAAAAGAGACTTGATTTAGAGAATGCAAGGTAAAGAATGGATCAGTGCAGGGGGAGCTGAAGGGAGTGTGAAGTGCAAAGAAAGACGGACGGAGCTGAAGAAGAGAAAATAGAGAAAAATGCTGTGACGATCGCTTCATCTGCAGTATCAGTTGCGGGATCCTGCCTTTATTTTTGTACTTGAATCATAAAAAACTCACAAATTCTTACATTTTTCAACCTTCCAAAAGTTTTTCCTGTCCAGGAATACGAAGCAATATCAAGCTTTTAGCATGTAGCTTCAAAACGATCTGTCGACTCGTTCCATTAGTCTTTCGTTTGTCAATAACAATAACTGAAATTTCTCTTCCCTATTTATTTTTCCTCGCCCACCGCGTTCCTTAAACTGACAGTCTTGAGGCCGGCACTGACCAGAATAAGACTTGCTTTGATTTCAAAGTCACAAACAAGGCAAGCCATTAGCATACAGCTGCCAACAGGCTAGCCTGCAGCTGCACTTAAAGCCTTTACTTTCCTTCCAGAAATAAAGCAACGAAACAATGCATGAAAACAAGACCAAAACAATTGACTGCTTTACATTGGTCGACCACAGGAATGCCAATTAGGCCACATCAATACAAGTGGCTGTTGTACGAGGGATCAGTGCCGTGTGATTTGAATGAGCACCATTAGCTTCGAAAACATAATTCTAATAAGACGGTATGTGACACGAAGCTTTCTGCCTTTCTTTGCTTAAAAAAAAAAGTTGACACCTTTGACTTTTATCGCTGCTTACTCACATTGTGTAGCTCTGAGAGTGCAGACACAAATAGAAATAACTTTGCCATCAGCCTGTGAATGCACCACAATTTCCTATTTCAATTTTCCTTTTAACTGGTGAAAACTGGTTCACATACCTCCACACTGAAACAGGGGAATTTCATCGCGTGAAAAGAATGTGCTGCTGATGCTTGTTGTGACATTGAGCTCATCGGTATGATTGCAATCCTTTCATCCTTGAAACGTCTGTCTGTTGTAAATGTAACACGCTTGATAACCGAGCAAGCTTCCGCGGAAGGGTGAGAGAAATGCTGAATGAACGCAGAAAAGTAGAGAAAGGGACAATAAAGAAGACGAAGGATAAGTAAGTCACGTTCTAGTATTTCACATGCTTTTGAAGGAGAGCTGTGAGTCAGAGTTGTAATTTGCCGCTGGGAACAGATTTAATTGAGGTGACTTCCAACTCCGGCTCAAATTTAAGACTCCATCGCTGGGAACACTTTAAAATCAAGTTTATGATCTGCTCTCATCAAACAGACTAGGTCAGCGCTTTTTTGGCCGTGGTGTTTACTGGTCGTGAGGGGAAGGCTGATGAGATAGTTGTGTCAATCACAAAGGCCCCGTTCATAACAAGCAGGTGGCCGTGGCGGTGGTGGCTGTGGCGGTTGTGGCTGTGGCGGCGGTGGCGATGGGGTGTGTGTGTAGGGTCTCTAGTGAACAGTCTCTCTCAGTCTTAGTCGTCACAGAAACTGCACTCAGCTGAGTGAGGAGAGGAAGAGAAGGGCAGGACCCAGCGTCAACAGACAAGCAGCTTTGGAGCCTAATTGATTATTTCCATACAGCAACATCAGAATCAAGCAAGTATGTATGTATACATTCGAGGATTCCAGAACAGTTGAGGACGAGGACAACAAAGCTAAACAAGCGAAGGTTAAATCCAGAGAGGACGGTGAGAAAAAATAAGTAAATGTATTGAAAACACACAAAAATATGTTACATTTAAGTGTAACATAAGAGACAAACACTCTTCAATCCCACACTTTTATAACTAAAAAACATTTTATTACAATTTATTACAATTATTGTAATATACGTGACATCGCCTATAAACTGTTACATAACATGACTACAATATAGTTCTTCACACGTGTCGCACCTGCAAAATTATATGTTTTCCAATGTTTAATTCAGTCATGAGGTCGCATGGTCTTTCTTTCTCACCTACAAAGTTGTGCCGGTGTTGACCGAGCTCTGGATGTGGAGTCTCATATTTGCATATTCTGCTGATCACTTGTGAAGTCATTGCACAGAATGTTAACAAAACAGAAACATGATTCACTAAGTCCTGAAACTCGCAGATGCTGCCACAGTGTCCTTCAGTGAGACAAAGCCAAACAACTTTGAAAACATCTTTCACAACGTAAAATAAGCACATGCGAAAACAATAATTCAGATATCAAAGCTTATGAGAGGAAACTGAGATACGCTGCCTGTACTTCAAATACACAGTTCCTGGATAAATGTTTTTCAATATGTCAAATCATCACAAACACAGCACATTTGTATCATAATCAACTCAAACAACAAAAGTAACTAAGCTCATTGGTATGATTGCAGTGAGAGATACAGATATCCTAAGTAAAAAAAAAAGAAGAAACATTTCAAAGTTAAACAATGTTGTTTAACAGAAGAATACAGTACATATAGTTAAATAACTGACTGAATTCAGAATTT
>OMLP01000999.1:0-17756 GCA_900302685.1 Spondyliosoma cantharus | reverse complement strand
GTATGTATGTTTATATATATATATATATATATATATGTGTATATATATATATATATATATATATATATATATATGTGTGTATATATATATATGTGTGTATATATGTATACATATACAAACATACATACATATACAAACATACATGCATACATACATACACAAACATACATACATGTATGTGTGTCGAGCTGTGTAAAAATGTCATTTAAACTTGTCAATATAATTTGTGGTGTTAATTTTCATTATATATCATGTAACTGAGGGTGCAACTGAAGATTGTGTCTTTGATGGCTTAATCAAAAATAATTTTATTTATAGAATATATAAGAATAGTACAAATGTCTGGTTTAGTTTGTCCATAAGTCCAAATCCAAAAAAGAGATATTCAATTTACTTTCACACAAGATGAAGGAAAAGTTACAAAACCTCAAAAATGAGAAACTAGACAATGTTTTGGGGTTTTTTGCTCGATGTATCAAGTAATCTATGTATCAATTCCCTGTTGTACTTTCTAATTTGTATATTTAACAATTTGTTACACAACTGCATTTATAGAGACCAATGAAAGTTTTAATAATTTGTCCTAAATTGTTGATATTGACTGTCCATGAAATTAAGAAGAAAGGGGTCACTCCAGAAGGCAAAAACAGCACAATAATCACCTCATGAGTTGGATTCTAACTCAGACTTATCAGGACATCTATCTCTTTCTCTCCCTTTTTTTTGTTTTTTTTTGGTGTCCTACAGCAGTCAGCCCCTTCGAGTCCCTCGAACTCCAGTTCGAGCTCTGACTCCAGTTCAGATTCAGACTTTGAGCCTGGACAGAAACAAGGGCAAGGTAGAGTCCATTCACCTTCTTTCACCAAAGATAAATTTATGTAACGGTTGAAACGTGTAACTTGGGTATGTTAAAAGTTTGCTTGAGTTACAAGGGTCAGCTCAATATTGTAGTTTGAGTGATGCTGTCATCCTCTCCCAGGTCCCCTCCGGTCCATGGTGGAGGAGATCCAGTCAGAAGAGTCAGACGATGACGACAGCAGCTCAGAGGAGGAGACGCCCATCAAGACCAACCCCCACAACCGGGACTCTCGGTTAGTCTGCCTAAATTCACCACTACATCTCTAATCTGTAGATTTCACGATTAATTGTTATGAAGTTTGGTCTGTAAAATGTTCGAAGATGGTGAAAAGTGTTCCGCAAAGTTCAAGATATCATCCTAACATGTCTTGGTGTGAAAATAATCACATTTAAGATTCAGAGAATTTTGACATTTTTTTCCTTTTAAATTACTCAAACTGATCAATTGATTATCAAAATAGCTGACAACTAATTGATTTATTGTTGCAGCTCTAATTTGATGTTTTCCTCTTCTTATTTTTTGTCTCTGTAAGTGGACGTTTAAGTCACATGCTCCATGTACATCATGATTTATTTGCCAAGTCCGTTTCCTGCCTTTCCTGTTTCATTTTCTTTTATCCCTACACCAACTTTTCTACCTCAGCCGAACATGAAACCTTTCTGTGATATTTTGACTTTTTCTGTTTTGTTTTGTTTTTTTAGATTTTCAGCATTTACAGTCAGGTCTTTTATGCACACATTTTAAAATTGATATAAATACAGCTGACTGAAAGTTTTGGTTTGCATCAGTAGTATTTAACATTTACATAATTAGTAGCACTATAGTTCAAATGGCTTTTAACACACAATCTGACGTGCCTCAGATCTGATGTGGTACAGACCAGCAGAGATTGCCTCTGAGATTTTAATAGATCTACCTCGAACAATGTTACATGCAGTCAGATACACAGTTTCGTGTCTCTTTTTAATATTTCTTACCCTTGTTGTTCTTTACATATTTGTCTCCTTCACCAAATGAAACCAAAAACAGCTTATGTAGATTTTATTTACTGACTGCCATATTAACAGCAGATATTAATGATGATCACAGACGCACATCATTCAAGTACAATGGTAAGCCATATGACAATGTGTTCTGTCTGTCAGTCTGTGTGTGACTGACCTCTGACCTCGCCCTTTCCCCTGACAGACTCAGCCTGGACAGCGAGAGTGACAGCAGTGACGGCTCGCACAGCCCCAGTCGAGACCCAGCCCCGCCCCCGCAGAAACACAACTCCTCCAACAACAAAGTGAGTCACGCAGGCTGAGTCAGAGTGCGACCTGCTGATTACTGATTCAGGCCTCATTTATTCTTAACAATATTATTATACATTTTTAATCATCTGGTGTGTCTGTTCTTCAGGATAATCCTTCCTCCTAAGTCTTATTTTGTGTGTTTATATGGTACTTAAAAACACATGAGTGTTGAGATGAGATGAGTAAAATTGTCAAAATAATATTGCCAGAATAGTGTGAGGTAGTAGTTTAGACAGCGATGACTCACTTGAATTTTACTACATGCCATATTTGTAATGTCTTGCTTCCTAACACAGAGTAGCCTAAAGACTTTCAGCAGACAGAAATTTCAGCTTATTAAATCTAATCACTGTCCCAGATCTCCTCAATCCTCTGTGTCTCACCTCTGTATCATCTCTCTTAAATTTCTCTCCCCTTTCCCTCTTTTTTTCTCTTTCTCAAATATGTTTTCTGCAGGTTTCTGGCAGAAAGAGTCCAGATTCCTCATTTCGCTCAGAGAAGGTGTTGAAGAAGGGATACGACAAGGTAGGAAGGGTAAATCAAACTTTTTATGCTTTAACTCTCACCCACACATACACATTCAATGTTTCTGTCAATATTCAATGAATTCAATATGGAGTGATGACCAGTGAATTGATCCAGATGTGCAGACAGTAGACAGTCTCTAGCCTTTGAACCCTTGAAAATAAATCTCTTCTTTCTTCTTTGTAACAAGATGATTCATGTAGTGATAAAACTCTGGCAAACAGGTTCTATTTCACCTCTTCACATAAAAACATATGCTCAGTTTTATGGATTCTGTTGAGACATCAGGAAAAAGGTTGAATCCCACAGGGATTAAATTAAAAGGAAGACGTCTACTTCAATATATAGTTTCAATCAAATAGTCCCAGGTTTTAAAAAACATTTTCTGAGCACCAGTGTCTTTTTTTTCAGTTGTTCCCTCTGAGGAGTGAGTGTCTGCGGCAGTAGGCGGCCATCCGCCTTTTTTGTGTGGCTGCTTTGAGCACTCCGAGTTGAAAATCTCTCAACTTTTCAGAAAAGCTGCTGATGCAGTCACCATTACTCTTCTGCATTTTCCTGGCCCCGGCCATGATATTCACCGTGCTCTTGTCTCCCATGGATCATGTCATGCACCCACATCCTTCTTGCTCTCATGTCCTGATATCAAATATTAAACAAACGGATAGTAAATCGCAAAAGGGCAGTGTGACCATACAGAGGCCATTGTCAAGAGAATTGTCATAGAGACACAGGTGCAGCGTTTTTTCTCTCAGTACACAAACGCTTCATCCCAGCACTCACTAGAGCTTTTCAGCCAGAAAAAAAGACCTGCTGACATGGGCCCTAAGTTTCTTCACTAAATCTCAACTCTATAGGGACATTGCTTCTTCAAAGTTTGAACAAATTCAAGGAAAGAGATAATGTTTAATATCGTAGTGACAATGTTAATTGTGATAATAGCTCTTCTCGCCGTCCTCAGCCAACGTGCTAACTGCCCTCACAGTCGGCATGTAATTGACACCAATAAATCTGCCGTCAACTAGCTGGGCTGCATCTGTTTAGCCAAATGGTGTGAATGCATAACACTAATTTGTTCTTATTTATTACGTGTCAGGCCGTTATTTGCAATGCGCTTACTGTGCGTGCTCACATCAAGAAGATGAAGAAAATATGTTTCATAGAGTAGCAATAATTGAAAGTAGCACATAATTCTTTCAAAGTAATTCAGCCGTCATCATCTTAATCTATCCTGACATACTAAATGTTGTTTAATTAACATTCGTGTTCTGGTCCTCTGCTGTTTCCTGACAAACTAAGATTACAGTAAGCAACCATAACTTTATCTTTGATTTTTGCCTTCTACAGTGTTGAATCCAAAAAGCGCCCAGGCATTACTTCTAAGATGGTTTGGTGTCATGATTATCTGGTCGGCAAGGTTTGCTAGTTTTCTCTCTAGTTAGGGCAGCATTACCCCAGCTAAAAAACCTTCCCCTGTGATTGTACTGAAGTTTGATTTTTGATTACAAAGGAACATCCCTATGAGTCTCTGCTGTCCTTGAATTTAGACATTTAACTTGAATACTAAACCGATCATGTTCACTGTCCTCCCTGCAGGCCTACACAGAAGAATTAGTGGACCTCCATCGCAGACTGATGGCTTTAAGGGAGCGTAACGTCCTACAGCAGGTGTGTGTTCATACCGTTGTCTCTCATGTTGATAATCACCATACAAACACCACATTCAACTCAACTGGAATACTGACATGAAAAGACAATGAAAGTGTTGACGATCATTGAGTTTCAGCATAAATAATGAGATCTAAAGGACAAAGTTAACACATTTCAGTGTTTTTTCTTGCATAATGTAGGTAATAATGTAATATGTAATATCACTACACAACAAATGTCGTCATATCGTGGAAGTACTGAAAATGTGATATTATAATAATAAAAATGTCTAGGTCTGATTGAAGGTCTGATTTGTGAAACACATATTGAATTGTGCTGTGTGTGGTATTAAACAATTAGACTTGGTGAGCCATGGCTGCATCTTTTTATATATTTATGTTGGGTTTTTTTCATGAGTAAAGTGATCTGAAGGAAAAAAATATGGTAAATGATTAATTGATCTCTCCTCTGTCAGATCGTCAACCTGATCGAAGAGACGGGCCACTTCAACGTGACCAACACCACCTTTGACTTTGACCTCTTTTCACTGGACGAGTCCACCGTCCGCAAACTACAGAGCTACCTGGAGGCGACGGCCACGTGACAGGAAGCTAGCGTGGGGAAACCGGTGTGTGGATGGCAGCGCGGAGGGAAACTCGTCACCACGTCTCCTCTCTTTTAAGGAGGGGACAAGCAGCCACATCTGTCGCAGCCGTCTCACAGGCCTGACTGAACCGTCGAACAACTACCACACAAACAGAAACACTCGAACAAAACACAAGCACACATGAAGACACACCACCTTCAGGTGACGCTGGGGAGGAGACTGAAGGAGGAGGTGTGGAAGGGAGGGGTGGGAGAAAACTCCATCTACAGTCAGGATTTTCACTACACATCTTTTTTTTTTGTCTGTGCAGAGCTGTGGAATGCACCCCACACCCCCTCCTTCACCCCCCTGCACTCATATTGCTCTCGCCTTTGCAAAGCCAATACTCCCCCCTCCCTCCCATTTCCTCCCCCTTCACATGCACACTCCTTACTTGGCAGAACGCTCCAGTTCCCTTCCCCCTGCTGTCAGCTGGAGCTCATTTCTCTCCCGACATACTGTTGAGTCGTGTGTGTGTGTGTGTGTGTGCATACGGGCGCTGCTGAGGTTTAAGAGGAGATGTTGTCTCTGTGGTTACCGACTTCTCTTTGTTCATGGAGCTCGAGCCCAAACAACAGACAGTTTCCCTCCTTTACCGCACACATGACAAACAGACAGATTCAGGTAATACTTGACTTCAAACCCCCACATCTAGCATTTTCAAGCATTATATAAACATTGAATTAATGGTTTATGACACACCGTTATGTAGTTGTAAGCAGATATGTGATTTTAAATGTATTTGTCAATGACTCCCGTGGGCACACATGTGTGGAGGCTGGTTTTACGAACAGATGATGATTGGCAATTAGGGCTGCAACTAACAATTATTTTCATTTGGCCAATACAATGTCTTAAAATTGGTCGTCACAATCTCCCAGAGCCCAAAGTGATGTCTTCAAATTGCTCCTTTTGTCCAACCAACAGCCCAGACACTGCTCCTTAATCATCATAAATGACAAAGAGAAGCAGCAAATCCTGACAATTAAGAAACTGTATGGAACTAGCAAATGTTTGACATTTTTGCTTGAAAAATAACAAAAAGGGTTAATTGATTATCAAAATAGTTTGCATTTAATCGTCTTTTGATCAATAAATCGACTAATGGTTGTAGCTCTAATGACAATATTGTTGAAACACTGTTGTTATAATATAAACTATGTCTTAATGGGATACATGTTGACAAATACTGTACTTTTAAAGGGGCAATATGTAAGAATTTCAGTTGGAAATGTTGAGGAGGCACTATGTAGTTGTAGAGAAGAAATTCAAACTCAGAATTTTAATATTTACAATATGAACGAGGTAATAATACAAAATCAGAAATATTCATCTTTTCCATAACTGAATAAAAAGCTGTTCTCAGAGGAAAATAAGGTTCCCAGAACACTGTTTGAAGCTAGAGAGGTGGCAGGGTCCACCAAGTAGTTTTCACATCACGCTACAATCTGCTCACATTTGATGGGTTAATACATATACATTGAAATTGTTGTTTAATTGCTATTAAGAGCCCCCTTTAAAAAAATCGCCCTAATTGAGGTGTGTACAACAAATAAAACTGTGTCATCAAACATTTATTAAAAGTTCACAGTGCTTATAAATGCTAAATAGGGGAGGTTAAAGTCGTACCCGGCACATGTTTGTCCTTACACTCAACACTGTACATGATGATACTGAGACGTATGCTATATGTGTGTGTGTGACTGTGTTATGAATGAGCTTTCTCCGTTTTCTGAACATTTGAAAACACATGTTCTGTTGAGTTTCCCCCTCTACTTCCTCGCACTGAAAGCTGAGCTTTGACCTCCTACCAACAGCTCCGCCCTTCCCACCGAATCCCCCTCATCCTCTACACCCTCCTCTTTCTTCATCTCCCCTATTCCCATATTGGCGTGCATGAAAGGGCTCGACTGCTCGCGGCCAGAGCAGTGGAGGATCACTCCTGAATTGCCTTCTAAGTGGTGGGTAGGGTAGGGTGGGGTGGGGGTTTAAAAAAAATAAAAATGAAGCCGTGAAAAAGTAGCCATACTTGTCTCCCAGAATCCAAAAATAAGAAAAAAGAAAAATAGGGGCCACGCTTTTTTACATTTTATTTTTCTACAAGTGCATTTTGTGTATTTATTCCCAGATTGCGGTTAAGATAACCTGTGAGCTATGAATGTATATCGCTTTTACTTTTCTACGGCTAGCAACAGCCCCACTCTAGTGCCTTTTTCTGCGACTTGCAGTGTGAGGGGGGGGTGTGCGCTCTGTTAGCCATGGTCACACAGATTGAAACCCCCCCAAAATACCCCCCTTTGGGGAAACAAGTGTTAATAGGGATGCCTGAATATCCAGTATTGTCTTAATGGCTTCCATCCCTGCTTCTCCTTCTCTGGTGTCTTTGTAGGCTGTTGCCATTTTGTCATTTCTCCTCTAGAAGTTTTAATACCACTGTTTCTCACCGATGGTGGTCATGTTTTTATGTTCCTGCTTTCTGAGATTAGGTTCAGTGTTTTAAAGAGGAATCGTCAGGTGACTGTGTGGTAGTTACTCACATTAATTAGCTCCTGTAGTAACAGTTGCTTCAGCTGTGTTGTGCATTTTGTCTCATTGAATAGGGTCGGTGTTCCCTCTTCAACTATTCGAACTAGCTTTGGAGCGTTTGATACCAAGTTACCAGGCACTTGAAGAGCATCAACGAAGGGCATGTAGGCAGAAAAATAAGCTAAACAAAACGCTCCTTGTGTTTCCATTCACTCAATTTTTAAAATGTATTTCTAAGGGACCTGAATCATGAAGCAAGATTATGACAGATAACTAACCCACGCTGACTGGTTTCACAAAGCTGGCTCACTTGAACCAATTTACATTGTTTAAAGGCCCATCCACACCGAAAATAATGACTTTGAAAATGAAATGAATGATAATTGTCCACACAACAACTATAACTTTAACTTATTCTTTAATTGGTACGGTAAAGTCTATATATACACAGCACCTGGACAAATAAAACATGTGAGAACGGCACGAGATGAAGCAAGAGTTTCCACTGTGTAGTATTTTTGATATCATTTTTTGTCACACTTATGTTGTAGCCACTTTTCCAAAGAAATGAATGTAGCCTATTTAAATTGTCGTACAAATTGATAATTCGGAACGACAGAAACATAATTGCTCACAATTTTAAAGTGATTTTTCATCCTAAAATGGCAGAAAATTCTCTTTGCTGCCTTTCCAATATGGAGATTTACTATTTTTTTCTCTGTTTTATATTAAATTAAACTGATTGTCTTTGACTTTTAAACAAAACAAGATGCACAAAGACACCACCTGACATTTGGTAGAACAATCAATTAATCCACAATCCACATCTTTAGTTGCAGCCCTAGTTCAATAATTAATGAGACCCTGGTTAGGTTGACTTTACTAAAACTAAGTTTGAAATGGTTGTTGCTATGGGTACATGCAGTTTAATATACCATGTGCACTGATTCATAACAACTTAACTGTTGACCAGATTTTATTTTGGATATATAAACTTGTTTAAATGGACGCTTGGCAGCCATAATTAAAGATTTCCTTTCCTGTGCACATTAACTCTTAAAGCATTATATCAATAATCACATTTTTCACACTTTAGCACGTTAATAATAATACTGACCACCGTTATGTGATTATTGCATTGTGTCACTATTATTATGTACTTTTTATGTTTCTATATGTAAATATTGTTTACTGTATTTTGTTTACTGGTCTTGATCTTTTTAGATATTGTTTTAAACTGAATTTTACCTTTTGTTGCTGCACTGACAAAATTCCCCCCTAAGAGATCAGCAGTTTCATCTTCCAGTTATTAGTGCACCTTTTTAAAATGTAAACAAACATCTATCCACTTTGGTAAATTGTGGGTTAACACAGCCAAGAGGCAGCTATGTGAGACCAGAACACTCAAAGAAAGCCTGACTGAGGTGAACTTGCTTCTTGATTCAGGCCCCTGGTGTGTTAGTTCCTGTGGCCCCTCTAGGCCCCACACACACATACTCACACACACACGCCAACCCACTGTGGTTCAAACTTTCAATAAGCGTTTCCCTCTCTCCCTCCCTCCCTCCTCTGTTTTCGTCCTGCCGACTGTGTTTTTATTCTGACGCTTCAATAGCTTTAATGGTTCGCTCTGTTTTTCTGTTGCCTGCCTGGCTCAGCGACTTGTACACACTTCCTCTACCCTTACTGTAAACGCCGCCTGAGCACGGAAAATGTGTCTCGAACAAAAAAAAAAAAGAAGAAGAATAACCAGGATCCCTGCCGCCTTACGTGCCCTGCAGTAACCCCCTCCTGCCCTCACTTCTTCCCCCGTCCCACCCTCATTTTCTCTAGGTGTGCCTCCATCAACAGAACTTCAGGCCGTGATTACTGAGAATGAACTTTGAAACTGTGTGAGTGACGTTTGTGCATCTGCGAGTATGTTTGTCAGCAATGGGAGAGATTTAAAAAAACAACCTTCCTGTCTTCTCTGTGCATCAATGTGGGAACTTTAAAGTCCTAGTTCATGAACTCTGACCTTTGACCAGGCACTCATTCAGTCCCTTGTTGTGGTGGTTGAGAGGGGAGGTTGCGTGGGGACTCGGGAGAAGCCCCACTGTCTACCCACAGTCAATGTTTTATTTATGGACCTCTGCACTTTTGGCTGTGATGACTTCAGTACTTAAGTAGTTACCTAAACTGTATTTTTAAGGATTTTATACAATATTTACATGCAATACAATATGAATTGATTTTTCTTTTCCTTGCCAACCTTTTTATTCTTTCTGTCTGTTTCTTATTTAATTGTCCTTATTTTGGCATGATTTGTCGCTATTATTCACAAGCAAACTTGCCAGTTGGATCTATTTCAGGCAGAAAATGTTATGGGGATGTTCCCTGTATGTTTTTTGTGTGTCATGATTCTGATGACAGCTGAAACACCAAGAAGCAGGTGTTGGAAAATATTTGCAGGATGAGCTAAACTTTGATATCACCCTCTGCTTCCAGTCGGAATAACTGGACCAGAACGGAGACGAGAGGAGTTTTGTTCAGGGAACTGAACTGTCGAGCTATAATATTTGTTTTCCGTGTCATCCACTTATGATTTGAGTGTCTCTTTTTGACTCATTCATAGACGTCTGTACCCAAATGCCTAATTTTATTGTGTTATGATAACTTGAGCCTGATGAAACACATCATAGGAAACAATTGAGTCACGAAGTGGAATGGTAGATGGTTCCAGAAGTAATAGTGTCGATCATTTTTCCCCTTTTGGCAGACAGTTGCAGATCTTCTCCCTTTTTGAACAGCATTAAACTCTTGATTTAATTACGCAAATTGAAACTTCCAATCACCAAATGTAAAATTCTTTGTTACATTATGTGGGAGAATCATTGTGTTTAAGCAAAATTGATGATATGAATGAAAATGGGAATAGACTGGTGTCAAGTGTAAGATTTAAAGACACAGAAGTAAATATGGTTGGCCGGCCTATCTGACCTTCATGCAGTGCATATTTTGGTTTTCTGGTTTGCTTTAAAGGAGAAAAACACTTCCGGAACCATCGTTGCATCGCCACTTCGCAACTGTGGGGAGGTCTGTGGGAGTGGAGCATTTCAGCTGAGACTATTATATATATTAAGTGTATAATACAGCAAAGGTAGAATATCTACTGTGTGGATCTTTGAGAGGATGAGGAAAGATTTAGAGCAAAATGGTTCCTTAAAAATATGTGGAGGGGGGTGGGAAGGGGCATGTGCAGACGGGATGTTCCTGTGTCAGTGGTCGTCATAATGTGTCTGTGACAAGGGGACAGGGTTGCCTGTATTTATAAAAGGTTTGATTTTTTTTTTTTTTAACTGGGGGTAAAAGGGGGAAGGTGGAGTCCCAAATGTGTTCCATGTATGTGGTCCAAGCTGCAAATGATGGGCAGAACAAATGAACTGGATGGCAGAACAATTTGGTTTTTTTGACAATAAAAACTTGGCATTACCATGCCACCATGTGGCCATATGATGCAAGTTGTTAACAAGGACGAAACATGTTATTTTAATGTTATTTTTTATTTTGAAATCATATTATTAATAAAGTCATTAAGTACTGTTGTCCCCGCTTGTCCGATCATTGACCGCCGTGTGACCCGGTCATGACTGTGTGGAGGGTTCATGTAAGGTTCATGTGATGGTCAATGCAGTCTGCGGGGTTAAAAGGACAAGCAGCCGGCCGGGTAATAATGCTCATGATGCATTGACCATCTATCGAGGAAATGTCACTACAGGGACGGACGTTTATCGGCAGAGGCTGATCAATAAATTGTTCTCTATGACAAACTTAGTGTGAGAACCGTGAGGCAGTTTAACCTCCAGTTTAACCAACTGTTCACTGTTTTACACAAATAATACGGTGTAATACTTTGCAACAGTTACAGTAGTGTGGCGAGAGTGATAGCAAATGTGATGACTGTGGAAATTTTTAGGTAACTTTCCCTTTATCTTTGGGTGAGATTGTTTTCAATAAGCATTTCCCCAGTTCACTTTATTGAAAACTTAACAATACTTCAGACATATCTATTTTTAAATCAAAGCTTATACAATTCGATTATTCAGTCATCAGATAATTAACAACAACTGTGATTATTAAATAGTTGCTTAGTGTCTTAAGTCTTTTTTTAAAGACACATTTCTGGTTGCAGCTTCTCATATGTGAATACGTGCTGGTTCTCTTGTCCTCTGTGAAATTGAATATCTTTGGGGTTTTGAGTGTAATTCAGAAAAACAAGCCATCTCAGGAAAATTAATGGATAAATATGCGATTTTTTCCCCCATTAATAGGCAATATAATTGATTAATAAATTAAATTAGTTATCATCAAATGGTAGCCCCACTTAATTTCCATCACCATCACAACCTGTACAAAACAAACGAAAAAAAGGTAAAAAAAAGAAAAAGTATTCCCACAATTGGCTGGTGCCATTATAAACTCTTGTTTACATCAAATGATCTGATGAAAAACTAAAAAATAATTAAAATGTTACATAAATAACCGAACTATTTAAATGTAAAATGCAAATGCAGTTATGTAAAATAGTTTCCATGTTACATGACTGGAATTAGAATTTTTAATTAAACAAAACACATTTTCTAACACCATTTATTTTTCGTACCTGAAATGAGAACATAAAGCTAAACATACTGTCTAGAATTAAGTGAGAAATGTTTATAAATGTAAAATTATCTAGAAATATATCACAATAACTGTCCATCAGCCGCACACCGTGTACTTTGTGTATTGTTGGCTTAGCTGTCTGAACCACCTGCCCTTTAATGAAGCACTGATGAAGAGTCCTGTTAGGATGTTTCACAGCAGACATGTTGACTTGTCATAGGAGGAGCAGCACAGCTGATACTAATATCAGATTTGCTTTTGCACTTTGACTTAAGTGAACTCTTAATTGCAGGGCTTTTACATCTAGCAGTGCTGGTAGATTGTGGTATTGCTGCTGTTGCTTAAGTCAAATATCTGAGTGCTTCCTTCTGCTTTACACTGAACAGGAAACAAACACTCGAAGAACGACAGAAGAACAGAGCTCCACACATCAGCTTCATCAACTTTTATTTCATAATCAAACACACACACACAGTCACAGGCCAGCTTCACTTCTCTCCTGCGGCATCATGCATATTTCAATCTTTCAACCCTGATATAGTTCACAATAATAACATGTTCCCAATAATAACAACTTGTTAGGGTCAGGTAACTCCGGTTTTCTGCCGGGGGTCTTGTGAGCTCTCGCTGAACTGTTCGAACACTCATATAATATTGAAAATGGTGCTTTTGTAGTTCTTGGACACAAAATCTTCTGTTCAGATGTTGCATATTATTGGCTTCATGGAGTTGAAACTCACTCACCCTGACACACATGAATCGCCATCATTTCCCTATTTATTTATTTATTTATACACACACCAGCAAAACTGCTCCGTTCTAATCCTGAACTTCAATTTCTTCAAGCTGAACCTTCAATTTGAACGATCAGAGTGCTACAAATACCTACAATATGCCTATATACAATTACTTCATATACAAGATCAGCTCTTTGGAATCTTAACAACTTCTTTTTATTTCCTGTAGAGTGTTTTATTTTGAAGATGAACTGTCTTCAAGGAGGCGAAAGGCGCGGATCAAAACCTCGAACCATCTGAACATTTATACGTGTCAGCCCAGTAGAGACAACTCTTATGCAGTTGATATATTTGCCGTAAACCTACCATACTATCATCTAACATATGTACATTCTCCATTCCTGCTACACTTTCTCCACATTTGAGTGCAAATAATGATGCATAAATGCTGAATAAATGGCAGAAAGATCAACCGAAAAATAAAAATTAAATAAAGACGAGTGAAAGATTAAGATGTAGGCAGAACATATTTACAATATTACATACAAATCACAGCAGGTCTACACACAGAAGGACTGTTGGAAAACATTTCAACAACAGGACCAGGCAGGTGTGCAGGCTTCACTGACTTTACAGTTACAAAAGGCAATAGATATGGCTTCAATGACATGTTTTTTCACAGCATGGAAAAACAAAATTTGGATGCTTAATTACGAGATAGATTTCAATACACCTGTGACTCATTGAATACGCACAAAATAAGTGATTATTAATATTTACCTTAAAACCAGGTTGACAAAGACGAGAGAAAGACACCAAAGACGTGTAAAAAGGCCAGTAAACATTTGACAGGGTTGCTGAAATTCATTTGAAGCTCATTTGGCCCACATAAACTTTGGCAAACTGAAAATAAATAAATGTTCACAAAAAAAAAACAAAACAACACAAATTACTCATTTTAAAACATCCTATAAACTCGTATTCTTTTGGATTCTCCATCTCTTCATCTCAAGTAAAGCAGTGCAATAAACTATTTCCTCAACACACAGCTGCGGCTACTTCATCTATCCGTTGTTCATCCAAATAAATAGAACTCTTTCTTCAAAATCATAAAGCTATTGTACAATGGCTTCTCATGTTTATGCTTCTCTTTTGTACAGCGCCCTTAAATGTAAACCAGGACAGAATGGCCGAAAAACTTAAGGCAACCAAAATATTTGTATAAGAGACGAATGGCAGCAGGGAGAGGTTGGATAAATGAGGTGGAGACGGTCTGGATCTCCCTGCAGGTGGAGGAGCTGCTTTACTTCGGAGGCAGCGGGGCGTCGGGGGTCGTTGGAGTTGCGAGCTCCTTATAAAAATTCTCGATCTGCTCCTTGTACATCTTCGCCACCACCGGACGCTTCAGCTTCATGGTAGGGCCTGTGGAACAAGGACAGAAATCATACTGTTAAACACTTTATTCATGGCCTTACTTACTTACTACCTTTTTTTCTGGGGGGAAAAAATCATGTGGCCTTTTAACTTTCCAAGCTGTAGTTTAAATTGCTCCAGAGGTTGAGTGTGTATCAATATGTGTGAGAATAATTGGAAAAATTAGTTCTGGACTGGGAAAATGAACGTCAAGTCAAAATAACAACCTTGAAAGTGGGCGAAAACTTTGCCACACAACTTGGACGTCAAATATCTTGAAACATGAGAATTTAAATGTTTGGCGGATCTTAAGGATTTTTTTATTATTCACATATTTCATTTAATTTGTTATATTGTATTTGGTTGTAACCTTTAGTTGCAGTTCACGCAGAGTGACCTAGATTAGTTATAATCGTCCATGTTGTTTCATCATTACAATTGAAAACATAAACAGTTACAGTGTCAGATGTCAGAATAAAAGTTGATTTTTACAGATAAAAACAATCATAATATTGATTTTTATTTTATGTTTTGAAAGAAATGCTTTCATAATTACATTTTTAGTGTCACGTGATCAACCTCAACTCACTCCAAACAAGTTTTACTGTTCATGAGACAAACTGATGAGTCCGTAGGGACAATGTATTACTATCAATGTTGGAGCCAATATGGGTGTTTTTTGGTTCCTTTTTTGAGAGCAATCAATGTTGTATTTATTAGTAAAAGACGCCACAAGGGGGCAGTAGCACGCTGTACATGGGTGATGTCACACAATCAAGTATTAATCTGCCTGTGTGAGATGTTAGAGTACTGACAACTAAAAAGCTACCCTGCCATCTACAACTACAACATAAAGGGTGAAGTCACTAGTCACAACAATTCTTCTTCTTATTATTTTATTATCTTGTTTCGATTGATGGGTCATAAATTTCTAATGCAGGCTGTCATATTGCTGTTAAAGAGGGGAACACAGACTTTTGCTTGCTTATAGTTATTTTACATTGACATCATCATCCACTTAGTCAGGTATCCAAAGAGTCCATAATCCATTTTCTGTCAATCAACTAATCTATTTATCACTCCAGGCATCTAAATTCTTTAACTCAACTCGAGAAATGCAGTGTGTGACACTTTGTTTCAAGCTAAAAAAGATGTTGGGAACCACTAAATTAGAAGATGCTTATATATAGACTTAATATAAATGAAATTACTGCAGTCTTTTTCCTTCCTGTTATAGATCCTCTAATCTGCAAAAGATGGATTCTGGTCCCACTCACCCAGCTCTCCTCCTGTGACGGAGAAGTCCCGATCCAGAATGATCCACTTCTGAATACGTTGAGCGTTGGAGGTTGCATTCTCATTGACCCGGTTAATTCCTTCCTGGATGGCAGTGTGGATCGCCCGGTCTCGTCCGCTTGCGACCTCAGAGACTTTTGTGGCGTTGCTGCCCAGATTCCGGCAGATCTCGACAGCTTCTGCTGTCAGCTCATCCTCGGGTTCCCCTGACTCTGCGTTTACCTGACACTGGAGGGAACACATTTCATTTTATTAGTCTGATTCTTTTTATGTTTTAAGCAACAACACGTGTATAATTTGGAGTTGGGGTCTGTCTTTGTCATGTTGCACTTTCATCACTAGATGGCAGCATCTGAGAAGGAACTTCTGCTTATTATTCTGCTATGCTGCCAAGACAGATACAATGACTCCCGAGATTAGATAAACAGGTATAAGGATAGGATGTTTACAAGGCTCAGAGATACAGTGCTGCTGATAAGTCACATCTTCAGCGGCCATCTGATATCCTTTCCTTTGTTCAACAGTCTTACATCTTGTGTTATCTCCAGTCCTCCATCTCTGCGCATCATTAAACTGAACCATGCCTGTTAAATCTACACCAGACACTTCATGTATATCATACTTTTCCCAACACCTCACATACATCAGACCAGGCGTACACGTGGTTTTCTAGAGATAGTTGAGATGTGAAATGAATGTAACTTTGAAGTAAAACATTGTTATGTTTTGCTTGTTTGACAATTTATAGACTAAAAATCTATCACTTGTTTTCTTTCGGGTATTATCTATCTTTTAGTTTTTTCCTCAACTGTGAAAAGCTTTCTGAAGTCTTTCAGAAACAGGTTTTCACAAGCAGGTATTTTGCCTTGGTGTTGTAGTGCATAATGTTCAAAATAAACAAAGCAAGAGGAAAGAAAACAAGTACTGTCGGATATAAAAACAGAAATGTATGATTCAAATATTCTAAAATGAAGAGCTGGTGATGGTTGAGACATCAGTGATGATGGTTTACAGGTATGTGATGAATCAGTGGTGTGAGCGCTGTAAATAGCCACAGTTGGCAGTAATGACAGCTGTCCTGCTGTTAGAGAACCTCGCTTATGAGACACAATTGGTAAATCAAAGTGCATGTGGCTTTATAAATCTGACATACTCATATTTCGGTCTCTGGCACCAGGTCCAGGTCTTACTCTCTCTTACTTTAATGGTGAGCAGCATGGACAGAAACTTCCTCTTATCTCCGATCAGCATGGCGTTATTAATCAGCGGCACGGCCTCCTTCACTGCATCCTCGATCGGAACGGGAGGGATGTTTTCTCCTCCTGCTGTGATGATCAGCTCTGAAATCAATTGCAAGGACACACACCGGTTAACAAACAGACACGTTTAATTGATAACAGATGAAGGAAAATGTTCTCAGGCTTACAGAGAGTCAAGAGGACACTGAATCAATATTTTCTGTAACGAAGAATCTAAGTCTCTCTCCTATATCCAGTTCTCAAGCCCTACAAGGAATATAAAAGTACCTTTGATTCTTCCAGTGATGAAGAGGAATCCCTTCTTGTCGTGTTTGCCCAGGTCACCTGAGTGCAGCCAGCCCTCTGCATCAAGAGCCTCCTCCGTCTTGTCGGGCATGTTGAGGTAACCCATGAAGACATGACGGCCCCAGAAGCAGATCTCGCCGTTTCCCTCCTCGTCCGGGTTGTGCAGCTTCGTCTTGCACCCTGGGATCTCTTTACCACAACTGAAAGGACAAAACAACATCTTTTTAATCCGACACCAAGCAAAGCGTTTTAAATGAGCTCAGATTGTCAAAGCAAGGAAATTGCTGTCAAATCTTAAGTAAAGAGATAAATGTACCTGGTGAGCTTGAAGGCTTCAGGGCTGGAGATGGTGTGAGGTCCGCTGCTCTCACTCATGCCGTACAGCTCGTACAGAGGAATATCCAGGCTGAGGAAGAACTCCAGGGTATCTTTGGTGATGGGAGCGGCGCCTGTGTAGCACTTGCTGCAGCGGTCCAGGCCCAGGGCCTTACGCACCTTCTTGAATACAAGCTTTTTGGCTATTTGATAGCTGAAAGGTGTGCGGCCAGCTGCTGCGCTTCTGAGAAGAGACAAAAAACACCAAGTCTGAGTTTTTGGAGTCATGCCAGCAGCACATATTTTACA
>OMLP01000998.1:19027-30089 GCA_900302685.1 Spondyliosoma cantharus | reverse complement strand
TACTCCTCTCCTCTCCTCTCCCTCCCCCTCCTCCTCCTCCTCCTCCTCCTCCCCTTTCACCCACATCACCCATCCAATCAGCGTGCAACATGTCGCAGCAATGTGTGGCACGGTGATTGGGTAGTGTAAGTTAGCTGCTAAATGCTGCTGTTGCTCCTTCTGTTTTTTTTCTCGTTAGGCTTGTGTGGTGTTTTATAATCAGGCCAAAGATGCAGTGGAGGTGTGTGTGTGTGTGTGTGTGTGTGTGTGTGTGTGTGTGTGCTTACAGATACACAGTGATGATGCTGGACTGAGGCTGCAGAGGCTACTTATTGTGCAAAGGTTGTCAGGGCAAATCCCTGCGCCATTTGCAAAGATCTACCGCAGGATTGGCCCTTAACAAACGACTACATAGTTCACACTGTGGTGGACTTCCTTTACATTGGTATAAAGTATTTAATACGCCGTTGAAATAGTTACTGTGCAGAGCTAAATCTCTCAGACTCATTCAGGAAATTTATTGTGAAAACTTCAGATGAAGAAGACAAAACAAAACGAGTTAGCTGATGTTCCCACTAACGCTTAAACTAAAAAAGGAGATACATTTGTGTTAATTAGTGAGATAAACTTGTGACAATGCCTGGATAGCTGTTTCCCCCTGTGGCCTTTCTTTCAAGTAGCTCATAAAATATCAACCTCTTCCTATTTTTATAACCATGGCAGAGTATAGCAGGAGTATTAAACACAAAGCAGTCATGGTTTAAGCACAAAGTATCAACAATTGTGGAGTTTGACTTATTTTGTTAAATGAAGTGTTAGATGAGCTATTAGTTTCCAAACTATACCCTGCCTTACTGTTGTGCTAACTATGAGTTAGCAATAGAGTGCTGCAGGAATGAGTCCGAAAACCCTGAAATCAGTTAGCATGTTTGCACCGGGTTCCCTTGTGAGAAAGTCAATGGGTTGTTTGAATGTGTGTGTCTGTTAAATGCCTGAAATTAAATATGTGGTTAAACCAAGCTCAGGTTTTGTATCCCACGTTTGAATTAAAAAACATTTACGTCCTAAAAACAGCTTCTTAACAAGCGGCTAGATGAGACTATAGAAGTTATTGGGAACATTAACGACATCACGCCGAACAAGGAGACTCATCAACTCCCTACTCCGTCTTTACTGGCCGACTTTAGGCGCAAATTGTTCTAACTCTAACTTTAAAACTTGTGTGTTGATCAATTTATAGTAACTGTGTACAACATAGTGTAGTAATACGTTTAGTGGTGCTAACGTTGAAGTCATGCTAGCATGATGTAGTTTAGTTTATAATCTCACCTTAGCTTTGCTTAAGACAATTGTATTTACACAACAACACATGAAGATTTTCTTGCTGAACAGAACATATCACAAACTTCAAGTTCAGTTGTAAAGGTCCCACAGGCTTTTTGTCGAGGGAACGAGCGGGATGCTAACTTCAGAGTTACCCTACAAAAATAACACATCTCTGCAGCACTCCATAGCCATGTCTATTCTGAATGTTGAGCTTTGGATGAGTTTGAGTTCTGAAGCATAGGGTCATGGTTTTACCCGGACAAGTGTGCAAAAGTTCAGGCAAGCAGGGAGAGAGCTGGAGCTAGGTGAAAATGGGTTACTCTCAGAGACGACGAAGAGTGCAGGGTGGAGGCTCAGGCTCTGGAAGCACGGAGGGAAATGAGGACTGGACTTTACAGTTTAAGTAAAGGGCTAAACACTGTAGTAGAGGTGCTGAAGCCTGGAGAGAAGGGTGGATGAATCAGACAGGGGAAATGCCAGGTCTCAGCCCAGGACAGGAGACAGGGTAGAGCCGGGGCTGACGGAGGGAAAGCAGGTGTGAAAGAATCCCTTTTTCTTAGTCATTTCCTCTTGTATGTTTTCACATCTATAACTACTTGAGTCGAACAATTGCAGTTAGTCTTTTCCCTCCCGTCAGTACATCGGTACTCCAGCCAAGGCTGGCAAAGTGTCCGATGGCACGGTGCCGTTCTGAGCCCTGCCCTCTGCTCTCTTTCACTCTCTCACGGTAAAGACTTGGCAGCACACTCGGCCCAGCAGGTCAGCAGCAGTCCCACACCCAGGAGGCCCTCAGAGCAGAGCAGAACAGTACACTTATGAAACAGTCCACTTAAGAAGAGGGAGAGCAAGGGAAACTTTTGATTGTGAGTCGCTAACATATGTTTTATATATCTTCTTTCACAACAGAGAGTGTAGAAGAAGGGTAAGGGAAGAGAAATTGTATGTAATTAGAAGGAGGGGTATTTCTGGGAAATATTAAGAAAGGAAAAGATGAGGCCTGAGTGTGAAAAAGTAGGGGGTTTTTAGGGGGAGAAATTTGGCATATAGAGAGCCAAACCTCAACAGAAGGCAGCAGTGGCAGCACCTTGAACCCTTAGCTGCAGGTTTGGAAGCAGCAGGGTTGTTTAGGAGTGATATCTGTCAGGTAGACGCTGTTGGTACACTCCGTGCCGAGGCGAGGGGGAGGGAAGCCCGTCAGCTAGTTTCCCTTGGCTACAAGTTACAGTTTCACAGTTTGTTTTCTTTCCACAAACCCCCCTCGGTGCTTCGTTCTGTTTGAAAAGAGTGGAGAGGAAGTTTTGAAGCAAAGCGAAGAATGAGGGGAAAATATATGAATATACACAAGCTTGAGACCAGAAGTTGCATTCACAGTTGCAATAAAAATCCAGGCAGGGAAAAGTTAAAAAGAAGAATTTTCCACATCTGAAGAACAAAAAAAAAGTTACTTGGCAGATGAGGCTCACTTGTGTGTCTATTATCTCAAGTCTGCCAACATCTATGGATATCCTACAATTTTTGAGGCCTGTGTTGACTCACATCCACAACTCGTAAATGCCAAGATCCACATAACCCACGAACGAAGTCGTCCAACGTCTCCAATTTCTTGTGTTTTATTAGTTTTATAGCAGAAGTTTGTAGTTGGAAGAACCACAAAAAAAATCTTGGACTCTTCTCCTGACTTTTATTTCTTTACTTAACTCATGTCTTTTCTGTACGATCATCCAAATAACGCATTATTGAATGAGTCATTTTCAGTTTTTTTAGGACACTGACCTTTTTTATTTGACTAATTTGTCAATTGTAATTAATCCCTTGCAATCCCAGCGCTTTCTCATGATTTAGAAATAAATCTCACTCTTTACAACTAGTACAAACAGTGTGAGGGCTTTTAGTACATTTATTATGCTGCAGACAATTGATGAGGGAAACTTTGATTTGTGCTGGGATACCGATGACATGCAGAAACGATAAAGAGACAAATCACTGATATGCATTTCATGATGTTTTTATAAATGCTTGACATGCGTTCTTGATCTCATAATCTATACCCTAAATCCCTCAATCATCTCCTGATCTCTTCAATAAAAAGACTCGTCTTAAAAGCATCAGACTCACTTAAAGTTACTTATTCCACGTACAGCAGAGGCAGTTATGTCCTGATTTAAAGCTTAAAAATCGCTCCAAAGACGCTGGATCCTACGCAACATCTTTTCCCTGTCAGGTAAATGTCCCTCTGAACTCTGCACTTCCAGCTCGTTACCTAGGCCCTCTGGTATGTCCAAGATATTTTGACAAAATTCCTCCAGAGCCACAGAGGACATTATAAAACTATTTTTGCTGGCTTTATAGCTCTTATAAACTGAATTTGACGTGTAAAATTGGTGGTACGCCTCAAATTTGAGGCAAACTTGCAAAAATGACCTCAAACATTACAGCGTTAACCTGATTACGAGTGACTCTGGAAAAGAGCCTCATCTTCTGGTACAAGTACAACCATGCAACCCATATGGAATTGTTTGCATGTTTAAAATTTGTTGTGTTGCAAATCCTACTCTTCATGGCAATACTTTCTGTCATATGCGCAGTGCATGGCAGGGATGCAGGCAGCAAATTCTGATGAAGGCAACACGAACAAACATGGGGGACAGGGAACGTGGCACAATACAAGAGAACGACTGTTACCAGCCAAGACAGAACACAGAACTTTTGTTCTGGGGCTACTTCCGTCAAATGAATGCCATGCGTGTATGAAAAATCCGACATTGGACCAGAAAATCGTACTTTGAAAATTGTATCGCAGACACCACTAAAGAGAGAGTTTAAGGATGAGAGCTGCAAAAGTATCTGTCGAGTGCTCAAACTAAACCCCACACTCAGATGTTGGCATGAGGGCAGCCTTAAAATGAACATCCAGATACTTTTAGGCCGTATCGCAGTACATGATATATATCCTGATCTTTTGAAACCACCTTAGAAGCACTTCACGAATCAAATATTCTTTTTTACCAAAAACCCACATATTGTCTTCGCAACAATATTGTGGGGAAGACTGCTGATACTTGCAGAAAATACGTAATTAGATTTTTGAGAAATAATCATCAGTAATGTGGTTATAATGAACAAACGGGTAAAGGCAAGAATTAGAACTAGAAAAGAAGTAGAAAAGTCTGTTCAGTTCATAAAATGACTTCACTTTAGTGTAATATAGCCTTTAAAACCAGGAAAAGACAACAGTTATGCCATATCATGATATAACGACATTGACCAGCCCTAGTTGCCATATTCACATTGAAGGCTCTTAAAGGAGCGTGTGCATTTTGTTTGTCAAATATGTAATTCAAAGTGTGCTTTTCACATAGATTATCCATTGAAATAACAGAAAATGTGTTGTGTCATGATATATATTGATACCTGGGGATATGAAAGGACTGACATCAGGATATGAGGTTGTGGGCATATCGCACCGCACTATGTGTACTGTACGTCTTTTCTCTTCTGCCTGCAGCTTCTCCCAAACTTTATTGCTCTTTTCATAGCCAGCACATTCAATTCAGCTGAAGAAAAGCGAGCAGACAACAAAGAGAGACGCGAAGGAGGCAGAGGGTTGCAGGTGGTGAGAGATGTGTCATTTGATTGTCTTAGACGTAACCTCCCGCACCGTCCCGACCCCTCTTTCAGCACCCTCACCCGCGTGCATCGTACGTTCACCCAGCCGCTCATCTGGCATGAAACCATCTCTCGTGTTATGCAACGTTAGGTAGGGTCAGGGAGAGGACAGAGACATGGAAAGAGCGACACCGACTCTGGTGCTGTGCCCGCTTGGTTATAAAATCCCTTTTTCTCTCTTTCAAACACACACACACACACATATACACAGTGAATTTCAACTTACATGCTTCACTACAACTTACATGTACACACAAGGCCACACACGCACGCACAAAATAATTCATCACCCACATGCGCACCGACAGAGGCATGCATGGCTTGCATACACACACTCCTACTCCTACACACTTACACACACATAACTGCCAGGGGAGGGGGGGTGGTTTCTAGCTGCGGGCCAGACGGGCCGAGTCATGCAGCAGACAGACCCACCCTGTTGGATCAACGTCAACCTGGCTCTGCACACATAACTCTGCTCCAAACCTAATACTGGCTCGCTACACACAACCCCTTCTTCTTCTTCTCTTTCTTCTTCTTCTTCTTCTTCTTCTTCTGAGGCAGCTCTCCGTTTCAAGATGCTTCAAGGTACTGAGAGAGATCCAAGACAAGGGCCCTCTCTGTCCACCAGCAACGATTCCTGTTCAATCTCAACATTCGACAGCCACTTTAAGTGTTTTACCAGCCAACCAGGTCTCATTTGTAGATTTAGGAAGGGAGCTGGAAATCGTGGCTGGCTCGCTCCCAAAGTGACCGGTGGAGTAACGTAGACTCCTGAGGGAAGCAGTCTGGTTCTCGCTGTAGTTTATGAGCTCTCTGCTGCAGGATTTTTTTGGCCTGTGTTCTTGCTTGCTGATGGGTTCTCCAGAGAGGCTTCCCAGACATCAAAAAACTTTTAAAACGACTTGGATTTGGACACACAGTTTTTTGAGTAATGATCTAACACGACACGTCACTTAATGTGTCTGAGCTCATTCACATGGGACCAAATGCATCCTAAGTGTACTAGTCCAGGTGGATTTATCAGCACATTTGATATTGTGAGGTGTGTTTGACATTTTAAATCAAACAAATTTGGGTTCAAAAAAACCATCAAGACTGCTTTCTCTTTTTCAAATATGTCCATACAGGTGGGAAATTATTTTTATAACTGTAGCTTTTCTTAGTAACATCTCATCAGGTGGAAGCTTCCCCAACCACCAAGCTCAGGAGATACTGTTGTACTATTATCTAGTTATTAATCTTCATGGGTATAGGTAATTATTTCCACTAGTAGCCACCGTGCTCCTGACTGAAATAGAATAAAATAAATAAAATTTTTGTTGAAGTTGTTTTTTTGTGACGCTGAGGTCGAGGTTAACTGATCCAGTTGTCTTTGCAATAGCGGCAGCAACAATAGTACCACTTGGAAATACATGGGGGAAAAGTTGTCTTTCTCAACTTTAAGTTTAAACATTTTGTTGAAATCTGAGCAGCTTTGTCCAAATCAGTTTTTTGCAGTACCATAAATTCATCACAGTTTTTACCATCACTTTTTGCAAAGCCATATTTGTGTTTGTACAGTAAATTCAGGGGTGTGATTCTTCCTGATAAATCCGGCTTTTCCGACCTGAAAATGAGGCTCTCGGTAAATCATGCAAATCCGTTTTTTAATTTTTGGGGGGGGGGTTGCGCAAGGCACGGGTCGGGTATTGTTAAACATAATGACCGCTGTCAACGTTTGTGCCTCAGATTCATGTCTTCATGTCACTCCGCAAGTAGTCCATTCATTTGTCATGATGGAACTTCGGAAGATTATCTGATGTGTCAGTGTTTCTCCTATATGCATTCTGCTGGATTTTCAGCGCCGCCGCAAAAAAAAGGACATGATTTTTGTCGGTTTAATATCACGGGGGGAGAATGGCGTTGCACACAGTGAAAGCACTACACCCTAAGTTATCTTGAAATCGATTATTATTGTCATTACTGCTATTTGTATCATTTCTACAAGTCACCGTTTAAGTTGAGTGACTGAAATCCTCGTCATCCTATTCAAAGGCTGGGCAGGCGACTCATCGAGCCGGGTGAAGTTAGTTTCAGGTTGGATATTCGGCGGATATTTACTCGGGTCCAGCCAGCGACTTTACTGAGGTTCACCCAGTGTGAGCAGCAGGACGGTTAGCTCACCTCCCAGAGCCTCGCGCTGAATCACTGGACACTGATTTAGGGACCGTCATTAAATTACTTAGCATAAATATATTAATACAAAATAATTGCAGTTTTTTCAATATCTTCCATGTCATGTGGCCCAGTGATTTCAAACCAGCAGCAGATTGTATTAGTAAACTGGAGAAATAAGACACACTGTTTAAATATTGTACTTTAGTGCTTCCTCTATTTTATATGAATATTAATATGCAGAAATTATGATTTTTTTTTTTCTCAATAAGCTTCCATGTCATGTGGCCCACTGACTTCTGAAACATATTCTGTTTCCATAAAAAATATATAATAATAAAGAAAATAATGTTAAAAAAGTTCTCTAATGCTCAAGAGGTTAACATGTTGTCAAGCAGCAACTTCTACACTATTTAGACTCTACTTAGATTCTGATTCTGAAATCCTGAAAATGAATTTTTTTTTTCAAAAATCTCACCAGTAGTCACCATTTAAAGGGTTATTTTTCAAAATTTTCTTAGGGGGGCCATGCCCCTGGACCCCCCTAGTGTTGCTAGGTTACAGACTCAGAGTACTGCTGCTACAAAAAAATCTAGGGGAAACACTGTGTTCTAAGAATTTTGGACGTGTGGGGCGAACTATTTCTTTCTTAGGTGAAGCCGACAACGGAACAAAATAAATGTTAAGAGAGACATAGTGGAGCCGTATATTTTCCTGCTTTTTTGTCCTTTGCAAATCACACCTATGTAAATTTAGACACAGATACTTTTCTTTAACGTTAAAGACTGACCACATGCCAGAAAGAGTAAAACGCTTTCAGAATTAATTAATTATAATTAAAACAATTAAAAAAACAGCAGAAGAGGGTCTCACAAAAATGGATGTCTAAGGTGTAAAAGCTCACAAACAACTAAGTCGTCTCAACAGATAAATAAACCAAAATCTTCAAATAAATTTCAAAACAATATAAATGTGATAGTACTTCTTTGCTCTGGAATCTGGCTGCATCACTCTGTATGAGCTGAGGGCAAGAACAGGCTTCACACCTTTAGATAGCCTCAAGCTCCATTCACTCTGCTAGAAACCGCCTGTTGAGATCCTCTGCTGTTTAAAATGCTGCATGCTAAGCCTGACTGTGTAACACAGCCCTCAGGCTTCAAAGCTTACAGAGAGCTGCTCCTTTGGCCCTCGTCTTTGATAAGACTCTGCCACAAGGTCACGAAGCTGCCTCCCAGGGTACGAGGAGAGATCAGAAACACTTAATTACGCTGACTTCAATGAAAGTACATGTATTTTGGTTATACTTGTGGAGAAAGAGATATTCACCTGAGAGATTCACATGGCATACTACCATGTGAGGCGCAAGGCACAAATTTTGATTGAGATTCAACCAGGTTTGTTCTGCTAAAACCAGAACTCTGCATGAAAGAACTTACTAGAAGGATACAAGTAAATCAACATTGAATCGACTTCTCTAGTCGACAGACCGCTCTAAGCCCAGGCGTCACATTCTCCCATTCATACACATGTTCGTAATAGGCTTGGGCCAATATGAGATAGTATCAAATATTTTAATATGATATGTTTCACAATATCAAATATCGAACAGCTGTTGCAGCATCTTCAGGCTTTTATTTTGAAAAGGACGCAATGAACGTCGATGTCTGAGGAGGTGGGAATGAGACTGGCCCGGTGGAGGTTATTACAGGTTAATTTGCCTGATGTAGCGGCAACATACAGACTCGTTTCTAAGAAGACTGCAACTCAGCAGTTTGGCAATATATATGTGAGAGAATAAGCCGAGCCAAGGGATTTGAATGAGTCTTTGCTGAAAGACAATAATATCGTTTTTTAAGATATTTTGGTGCGATAATATCGTTAATTCATACACTGAGACTGTTTTGCAAGTTGCCAACCTGCTCATCAGATGCGATTTAGCGCTTCCTTTTCAAAGGTCCCCCAAGATATTTCCATGCTCAACCATTCACACAAACACACTGAAGGAACGGCCATCAGGAGTAATTAGGGTTCGGTATCTTGTCCAAGTATAATTTGACGTGCAGCAGAGGGAACCGGGGATCAAACCACTGACCTTCTGGTTACCGGATGACCTGCTGTAGCTCTTATAGTTGCGATTGTGACTGCCTGTAGCAATTAAGTCTTCTTCTTTTACAATGTGTGTTTCTTACTATAATTAGATGAGCAGCCACATTGATCTACTGTTGGAGGCACGTATTGCTGGAATATACATTATATCCTCAACCCTTGGTGAACAAAGCAACTTCTGGCTGCCTCCGTCTCCTTTTTTTTTTACTTTTATTTGTAGAGTCAGAGTGATTTTTTCGTGACATTTCCCGCCTGGCTGCTCCAACCCTTTGGTCAATCATTTCTAGTCAGAGCGACAAGCCAGGCCATGCAGCCTTTTATCCCAGTTAAGTGGTGTAGTAGTCCAGATCCAATTGTGCACCTTGATGGCTGCTGTTTAGACTGCTGGATGGTAGCGATAATGACTCTCTTGAGTGACTTCAACTCACCACTCACTTCCTATCACTCTGCCTCTAACCTCTTTTTATCTTCTATACTTTCTTCTTTGTTGGTGTCTTTGTCCTGACCCTTTTCTATGTTTGCCGCATTCAGGTTTTTCATACATCCATCAAATTTTTCGCTGATATTTTCTTCCTTTCCTTCTGTCCCTTCACACATTTGATCAGAGATAGACTAATTATCGAGGCCGCCATTCGGCATCTTTCCGATGATCTGCTTTTTGTGTCTGTTTGCCGATAAACTAAGTTAATTTAAAGCTGCAATATATAAGAATTTAAGTCGAAATCATTTTAAAATGAACCAAAATGAACAACTGAATGTGAAGAAATACAAATTTTGATGTTATGATGTCGATCTACTGTGTCGCAGAGATACAGTATCTGTAGAAGTTAGCCCCTGTGCCAGTGGTGTAAACACCAACACTCATCTGGGTCTCTGATCTCCCAGTATGGACCACTAGATGCATGGCTAAACAAGCTAAATAGCTAATAGCAGTTACAGTTAGCAGCAGTTAGCTGTTACTCTGGTGGTATGCTTACCCGTGTTTGCTTTCAGTAATTGAATTCAACAGGTGGCCAAGTCTTACAATGTGCTACCTCAGTTCTGGAGTCAACTCAAATAGTGCTTTGTAGAACTTCATTTAAATCTTAAATATGTAATATTTAAGGCGACCACACATGGTTCCTGTGGAAGTCTACATTTTTTCGGAAATATGACTTGTTATTCTCAAGCTTTAGTTTCTCCTCTCACTGAAGCGTGTGAGCTGATTTGCAGGTGGCCAAGTTTTACATATTGCTACTTACAATGCAGCTTCCTCTCTCTGTCTGTCGTCACCTCTCTGTCGTCTCACTCACTGACCCGCCCACAACACTATCTGACTGTTAACATGTCACGAGTAACAGCCTATCAACACTGAATAATACATGCATGAATCTGCAGAGTAACTAGTAATCAATTCTCAACTCAATTTATCAAATAAATATAAAAGAGTGGACATACTCAAGTAATTAAAGTATCTCAGAATGTTCCTCAAGTATCGTTCACTGTGCAGTAAACTGCCAAGAGATTTGTCTTTTTACTGCAAATGTCTGTTATTGGTCTCATGATTACTAAGAATTGGTGCTGGCCCGGAAAAAATCATCTCGGTCAATCCCTACTTTTTATTCTTATCTCGCTCGTGGCCTCATTTTCTTCAATTTCATCATCCTCTCTCTTTCCACCTGCGTCTTTATTTTCATTAGTAAAAAGAATTTACTCCTCCTCTTCCTCCTCCTCTCTTTTTCTTTCTCCTTCACCTCCATCTATCTATTTCTCTCTCTCTCTCTCTCTCTCTCTCTATCACCTCCCCCCCTCTCCCTCTTTCTCTCTCTGGATTTCCTCACCATCCCGC
>OMLP01000997.1:0-17976 GCA_900302685.1 Spondyliosoma cantharus | reverse complement strand
CTGTGAGGCCCATATGAATGTGTTTTACATCAAGGTACAAGGTCATTTATTAGACATTATACAGCACAGGGTTGCATAACGAAATCAAAGTTTGTTAACTCCTTCATGCTGCACGAATTACAAAATATATATATACAGTTATTTATACATAAATATACATAAACACGTAGTGCAACTTTTGAATCTGCGTCTGGGTGTATGTAAACAGCAGCATCAAGATGGTGGCGATAATGTGGTCGGCATCGTCATATCAAAAGTTCAACATCTGGGGAAAAACTGTCAACAACTTTGTGTCTGAGCACAAGGCATGACAATCATTTTTAAATATGTACCATCACAAATGCTGTTTGCCTTTTCTTCCTCTGATGGTGTGTTAGTTGTTATGATTAGTGGGCGTTTGTTGCATGACACAAAAGCAGACAACCAGAATGGGATAGGTTTAAAGGAATTTATTGACCAACTGTAGCGCAGGGTACAGGTAGCAGACACCGAGGGTCCATGGTGTAGTCGAGACTTGTGGAGATGAGGCTAAGAGGCAATCAACACTAGAGAGGTCGAGGAGAAACAAGGTTAGGTCAGCAAGAGAGCAAGGGATTCAGCTATCTACCACGTTGTTCAGTCAAAACAATCTGGCAATTAGTTAAGAACAGATATGAATATTTGGGCTGGAGCTGATGATGAGATGAGCAGCAGGTGTGAGAGAGGACGCACCTCTAGCCATCAGGGAAGCCACACCCAGCCTCTGCAGGGCACCCCTGAAAACACAAACGTACAAAAAAAACACAAAAACAGCCACACCAAAAGTCCCAGTCATGACATTAGTCCAACCATTATCCTCGACCAGGACACACGTTTTCTTACATTTTATTTCCTGGGCATTCCAGACAGGCTTTCATATTGTCTTTCAATAGCTTGGAATAAGTCTAATGCAGACAGAACATGAATTTACTCATGAGGATCAATAGCCTGTGCTCATAACTTCAGGTTCTTTATAAGCAAGGAATGTATAAAATGAGATCGGATTTGGTTGCAGATGTAGAATCAATAGAGGGCAATAATAAAAGCCAAACAGACAACACTGAATATTTCTGTACTACTTCACAGGATTGTTGTCAGCAACGCTCTGAAAGACAAGAAATTAACCATCGAGTTTGAGTAAAAAGCAGATACAGTTTGTAACTTTATAATTTCATATTGCAGTTGAGAAAATTGTACGCCTTGATCTTACTTACAGCAGTGTTTGCGTCTTTGGCTCTTTGTCATCAACGCGCAAAGACTGATAATGCAAAGAGGTGGGAGTGGTGTTTGCGTGCTCGTGTTCTATGGTGTAGTGCGGTTTTCTATATTTAGTTCCTGTGTGTTGTGTTGCTTTGCTGCATGATGTGGTGCACATCACAGAGACGCAGTAACAAAAAAGGACGATTAGAACGCCCACAACGTACTGGTTTCTAATATCTCAGCTTTGTAAACTTTTACTTGTTTGGTTGTTTTAACAGCATGTCTGAATTTTCGTGATTTTTATGAACAAAGAGATGTGCTTTGCAGGTTTAAAGTGTTGCTTTGGTGCCGTGTGTTTGTGGTTTGTACGTGATGCACTTTTCTATCAAGTCAAACGTATTGTTTTCATAAGGTGCTGACCAGGAGGAGTTGGAGAGGTGCCAAAGAGCTGTCTCGGCTCTTTCAAAAAAATCAAATGTGCCTTTGGCTTGTCTTTTTCTTCTCTGCTATTATTATTATTTCTGGACATTACCTTTTAATTAGCACTGTTGCGTAGGGAAAGAAAACCGAAGCAGGAAGGGAAAGAGTAACAGGACAAAAAAAGGAGGCGATAGAGGCGGAGAAGAGGGAAACTCGGGAGAAGCAGAAGAGGAAGGTTGATTGAAGTAGAGGAGGGTAAAGGAGGCACTATTCATAGAGAGGGAGACAGCGGGAAAGAGCACTAGCGAGGCAGTTGAAGAGGAAAGAGGGAGAGGGAGGAGAGGTAATTTTCTAAATGGAAACTGTAGCAGCGTGATTTATTGACGATATGACAGCTGTAATATGACTATTACACCAGTAGAGACACAGAGGGAGGGAGCGAGCAAGAGAGGAAAGGGACATGGATACTGTAGTTAGAGGGCACGTGTGAGAAGCGCAGTGAGCAGGTTTCCTTAGGTAAATTAGTTTCTGAATTTTTACTACCTGCCCGTTCTCCTCAATGGAAGTAGATGGCTGACTCCACAGCTGTTTAAAAGGGTTATTAAATTACACGCACACATACACATGAGCACACTTTCGAAAGTATTCATCAATTTTGTCATGGGGAAAAAAGCAATCATCGCCTCACTCTGAGGACAGCGTATGTTTCTCAGTAACTGTGGACTAAAACTTTGATACTGCAGGAGCACACAATTCATGCTCTTACCACAATTTAAAAAAAAATTGAAAAAAATTCCAATCATCTATATGTATCTTTATTCATGCTTCATTCTTTTTTCTGTATCATCAGCGGAGTGCGGTTCTTCAGTTATAAACAATGAAGGGATCCTCCTCTCCCCAAACTATCCGATGAACTATGACAACAACCACGAGTGCATCTACAGCATCCAGGTAACAAATCAGTGCATCCTAACAAAAGCTCAGAGAGACTAGACATTTCATGCTGTCACAAATGAAAAAAAGTTTGTTTTTTTTTTAAATTATGAAAGTTGATGACTTGTCTTAAAAGCTTTTTGAGTGCATGTTGTTTATACTTTGCTGGTCTATAAATCTAATACGGATTTCATGTTTATTCTAGGTGCAAGCTGGCAAAGGCATCAACATCTCTGCTAGAACCTTTCATCTTGCCCAAGGAGATATTCTCAAGGTAAACACACACACGCACGCACGTGCGCACACACACACACACACACACACACACTCTGCGATTCCTGTGACTCAAACTGATCAGTGATGACAAAAAACAAAAAGATTTCATTAATTCCACCGAAAGCTAAACTAGACCATCACTGGTTGGTCTTTCTGTTGTATTTACATCTCGAGTGCATTGTGTTGTTGCTACAGATTTATGACGGTAAAGACAACACAGCCCATGTCCTTGGAGCATTCACGGGATCGTCTATGTTGGGCCTGACGCTGATCTCCACTTCGAACCATCTGTGGCTGGAATTTTACAGTGATCCAGAAAGTACAGGGGAAGGATTCAAACTGGTCTACTCGAGTAAGTGCACACTGCTGAGCAGTATAAACCGATACATGGACACAATGCAACCTAAAACCTGAATGTGTGTGGTTCTCTTCTGACAGAGAATATCTGTGAGTCGGTATCACATCGATTCAGCAATGAAGTGCCCGCTGCACTGATTCCTGTCAAACGTAACATATATTTGCTGAATCAATTTAACTCTAAACGGTTCTCATTTGTGAAACCACCACAGCACTGATTGTAAATTCCACCACTGAGATGATCACAAGAAGCTTGCCACGTTTGATTAACACAGCTTTCAGAGAGCCCTGATTTCAGCGCAGGATTGGGTGTTAAAGGTGCGCTCTGATGTTCACCAAAGCACGCCCACGTTTTGCTCTGCCCTCTCAGATGCTGAGTTGAAATTAGAAAATCTAATTGTTTGAATGGAGTCATGCAGCGAAATTTGCATTGCGCTTTAAAGGTGCATTGTCTCCGGTCTGTGATTAGAGTGGAGCTCGATCCACTTCTCCTCAGCTTCCTCATTCTAATGCGCACTGAAGTTAGTTTAAATTTATAATGTGCCATTTAGATAAAAAAACATTTGCTGAGAGAGATTGCAGCAGCAGTTTCTGTTTGTAGCAATAAACAACTAACGTATTCCTCACTATGTTTATAGTTAAGATTGATATAAGGGCTTGGATTCAATAAAACTCTGAGATGTGGTTCAGTGAATAATGCATGATATCTAACATACAGAGAACAATTTCAGACAGGCAACCATTCACCCTAGACGTAAGGATGATGGCAGATGTGTTCAGATTGCCAAATTGTAAAGTACAGCTTTGCAAATAGCCATTTTGAAGGATTTAGACATGCAGCTACTGCAGTCTTCCAGGAGATAAATCAAAGCCGGGCGCACCTCGTCTTCCAGGTAATACCGTAGATCAAATCCTAGTTAAGGTCTTATAAGGATAAGCTATTTATACACCTCTTCATATCCCGCTCTACAAAATTGTGCACATGAATAAACAGAATATTGTGAATTTTACCATGGAAGCCGAGCTTAGACTGACTGTGAAAAACAACATAAATTGGATGAGGTGTATACATGCTCCAGTATCGCTCATATTATTGCTATGTATCATGTATCCTTTCCTTGTTATTTTTATATTAAATTGGGATGAGAGCTAAACAGGACGTGTGATCTCAGCAAGCTCATAAACAGAATACTTGAGTGTGCCAGATATTAGGGGAATATTGCTGTGCAGCTAAACAACACTAATTCTGTTTTCTCCAGTGGCTGTTAGCTGTTCCTTAGCGAGTGTTTTAAGATGTAAACACAGTAAAAATCTTTGCCTCCTTTTTTTCTCTCGACAGGTTTCGAGCTGTCTCACTGTGAGGACCCTGGCGTGCCTCAGTTCGGCTTCAAGGTCAACGACCAAGGCCATTTCTCTGGGAGCAGCATCACTTACAGATGCGAGCCTGGATACACCCTGCATGGGGCTTCCACTTTGAAGTGTATGACTGGCGAAAGGAGAGCCTGGGATAACCCTCTGCCGTCTTGTATCGGTATGTCTTACCACGTAAAGCCGTTTACACTTTGAAAAGATGCATTCAGTCGCACAAAGGTACGTAACGCACACTTAATTATAGGTTGGACCTTGAGTAATGCTCTTTAATAAGCTTGCGAGGTAAAGGTGAGGAGGGTTCAGTGTTGCTTTGGGTTTCGCCGTTTGTTTTTTGGGCTGTGTGAAATGCATCGGCCATAAAGCTTCTGCAGACTTTAATTAACAACGGCGCAAATAAAGAGCAGGATTTATTCAGTGAGTAAATATCAACGTAATTAGACCCTTCTTCTCTTTTGGGTGTTTTGTCTTGCAGGACTCAGCTGGTGCGCATACACCTTTTAAGTAGCAAGGAGCATTATCTGCATGAAGTCTTGCTCCACAATCTGGTACAGAATCGCTTGCTGCTTTTATGCAAAGTCTCCGCTCACAGGACATTCATTCAATAATCTTAAAGGAAAGCAAGTGGAGGCCAATTTCCTGCAGAATCGCCTCCTTGATTTTCTCATGAGATCACACACTGCAGTAGTTTTAAGGTCTCAATGAAAAGCCTATTTATTCAGGACAGTTTACCACCTGGACTCCCTCCGCCCAATTGATCCATTTCCTTTCCAGCGGTGCGTGATTTACTCTCTTTTCCTGGAGACTGCTCCCATGATTCCCCGGTGCTTTCTACCGCCTTCTACTCAAACATGCCCAACCACATATTCAAACACACACATGTCCAATTATTATTTAATGTGTTTCCCAGCTTGAATTTATGTCGTTGTTAATCTCTGTAAAGAGCTAAGAGACAAACCTGTTTGTGAGAATTGTTTCATAAACACATTTTAATCGATTCGGTTTTGCCACAGACCGCTATGAAATCAAAGTAAAACCTACCGGGAAGCAACTTGACATATTTCCAAATATTCCATTACAGAATTATTGCCTTTTTAATTCATTTTTCAGGGCCTGAAACTGATGAGAAAAAAAAAACACAGCTCTGAATATTGATGTGAACGGGTCAATAATGGTCTTTTACTGGCTATGCAACATAAAGGCTCCAGAACTCACACACAAATGCATAAACATACACTCCTCGGTGTGTTGGTGTATAGTGCCTAAGATGTTGGGATAGCGAGGATGCTGTGGTCCGTCTGTATATGTTTACCCGGCTAAACTATCTGTATCTGTTGTTAGAATGGGTAGGGCTTAAAATGGTTGAAATGGGTTGTTATATTTATTATTTTTACGGCTTTGTATTGTTAAAAAAAAACAATCGATACCGACACCGACACATTACACACACACATGGTGAGTCCCGTCTCTTGGTGTAGCCCAGTGTTTTCCCTGCATGCTATGAGACAGCCAATCACCAGCGGCGTTAGATGTTGCCACAACAAGCGTGCTGATGTGGATGCAATTGAAAGCTTGTGGCAGTTCATTTGGTGCCACAAAAGTATCAAATTTCGATACCCAGCCCTAATTGATTAAACTAGTTACAGAGCGGCCTCAGCATTGAGTCGGACAATGTTGTTTCTTATAAAAAGTACACTATCTGTACTGAGTACTCATTCAATGCAACAAACACACTTTCTGAATAGCACTTGGAGACATTCCCAGTCCTTCTCATTAGGAATTTGGTCGAATTGTTACATTCTAATTCTAATTAAACCCAAACAAATGCAAAGCCTGTACAGAATGACACACAGAAAGACTGCTGCAGCTGTGCCCCAGATGTGAGCTATAAGCGTAACAGCACGCCCTGATGTTTTAAAGACATCTCTTCCTTCAACGCTGCCTGTGAACTTTCTGATTTTGGATTCAGCTTAATAAGCCTTTCTCCTTTTTTTCACTATCAATAATGAAAGAGTCATAAAACCACTGGCTGGTATTCTCTGACTTTATATTTTAGCAGTGACACACGATGACCTCAGCTAACCTCCAGTCTTAATATTATATTGCTTCTTATTATTACTGTTTCCTACTTTACCCCCCTTTGGTTCCTTTTTCTCACTCTTTTGCCTCTTCTCCTTTTCTTTTTTCCCCCGTCCCAACTCATGATATTACTCCTATTACTCGAGATAATATATTCCAGCGACGAAGGGGAGGGGAGCCTGAGGGAGGAGGAACACGGGGAGGGAGGGGGAGCGGCGAGTGGATAAAGATTGTGAAAATATATAACCGAGAGAGACAAAGAGAGAAGGGGGAATTATTTTCTGTTATATAATGTGTGGTGCTTTTCTTTCGGGATGAATGCCGGATCAGCACTTTGTCTCTTCTTCTTCCTCTTCTTTCCTCTGCCTGAGTGAGAAAGACATGGAGAGAGAGAGTTAGCTTCTCCCTTAATCCATTTCTCTCTGCGGTGATTGTTTAATCACTGCTCAGTGGCTACTGAGGTGCACCAAGTGGAGCTGATTGCCTTGATAAACAATTGCCACGGACAGATAGCTGGTCATACATCATTCGCAAATAAACACTCATCAGCTGGCTCATTGTTTGCCGTTGAGTTGATGGTATTTGTAAGGTGTCACCACGCTTGCGATATCAGACAGATGTAGAGGTATGTAGTATGGCAGCAATTGAATGTTTTAATATATTATCAGTGTTTAATGTGTCTTGTGTGTGCGTGTGTGTGTGTGCGTGGTTCTTGTAGCGGAATGTGGTGGTCGTTTTAAGGGCGAGTCTTCAGGGAGTATTCTTTCGCCCGGATACCCTTTTCCTTACGATAATAATCTGCGCTGCACCTGGAGCATCGAGGTGGACTCAGGAAACATTGTGAGGTAATGTTGGCCACCCAAAAGCGGGCGTTGAGTTAAAATGGAAGTTGTTCATTTTAGTGCCTATATCAGTTTAATTCAGTGTGAATAACTTCCTCTCAGTGTTGATAGCTAATCTGGATATGTAATTGTGTGTGTTTATATCTATTTATATGTGATTAAGTATGAAAATGATGACGCAAATGCTGTCACAGGAGATACTTCCATTTTATGAATAACCGAATATCTTTGCGAGTCTTAAACAAAGAAGACTCCAATGAACTGTAACGAGACAACTTTGAGAAAATGTTGTTTTTTTTGTTTATTTCATTTAATGCAGGGATAACGTTTGTGCTGTTGATAATATTTTGTATGTTTGTTTTTTTTTTTTTCATGCACATTCCAGTCTTCAGTTCCTGTCCTTTGACACGGAGGCCAGCCACGACATGCTGAAGGTTTGGGACGGACCTCCTGAGAATGAAATGTCTTTGGCAGAGCTGAGTGGGTCTCTGCTCCCTGAGGGAATCCACTCCACACTGAACACCGTCACTGTTCAGTTCGAGACAGATTTTTACATCAGCAAGTCAGGATTCGCTATTCAGTTCTCTAGTAAGCGACATCAAGGACTAATGTACAAAACATTATGGAAATTAGATAAATTGTGATACAGGTTTACTTGCGATTGCTTTTAGATTACTTTTTAATGTTAGTATCTCTCTGTACCCGAATATACATTTTTAGCAGATCTTTATATAACAACAAATGAGAATCCAAAGCTACATATTTGCTCTACTTCCAAACCTCAGTTAACCAGCCGGGAATTATCTTAACGGATATTTCATAATGCAGGAAAGTGAAAAGTTACCCCGACACAGATTTTTCTAATTGCTCCCCCCCTCTGTCCCCTCCACCCCCTCTTCTGTCTCCCTGTCCCCTTCTCTGTCCAGGCTCAGTAGCGACAGCCTGCAGGGACCCAGGTGTACCGATGAACGGCAGTCGTAGCGGAGATGGCCGTGAGCCGGGGGATTCGGTGTCCTTTCAGTGTGACCCAGGATACGAGCTCCAGGGGGACGACAAAATCACCTGTATACAAGTGGATAACAGATACTACTGGCAGCCCAGCCCGCCTGTCTGCATAGGTGAGAACACCAGCTTCCATATATCTATAGGGACACCCAACAGATGTACTGCATACACAAGTGCAGTGGTTTAGGGCTCACTACCTCGCTCAAGGACACGTCTGTGAGTGACTTATAGGAGGACTGTGCAAAAAAAGATAATGTTTAGCGATCTGGACTTGCTCCTGAATACATATATTTCATTTCCCACCTCTCTCCAGACTGCTGAATTAAGATTATTGTTTCATCCTGTTGAGCTTTAGCGAACACTCACATTTTATGGCATTTTAAGACTTTTCTTTTGTTCCCATCGCAGCTCCTTGTGGAGGAAACCTAACCGGCTCCAATGGATTTATACTGTCTCCTAACTACCCGCATCCCTACCCTCACTCCAAGGACTGCGATTGGCTCATCGCTGTCAACTCTGACTACGTCTTGTCACTGGCCTTCATCAGGTAACCCGTTTCGTTACTGAACCATGAAAGTAAACTAGACTTTTTTTTAAGATAAAATATTCATTTCCTTGGGGTGTGTTTGCAGAGCACACATTTATTGCTTTTTCAGAAAGGGCTATTACAGCTAAGAAAGACAGTATCCTCAGCTGCAGCCGTAATTGGTGCTGGAGAAGGACATTATGAGATGATGAAAATCATTAGAATTCATCCTCTGGTGGGAATGAATTTATGTCCGCCACATGTTCAACCCTTCAAGGCTGGGGAAAAAAAATTGTAACTCAATATCGTGAAAATGAAAAAGGTGCTCATGAGGCTTCATTTTGTTTATCTTGCATCATACAGTATGCTTAGATCAAAAACAGTTTCCAGCGCCATCACACTGTTTTTCTATTTTCTACATTTTTAACTTCACCATTCAGTGTTCTGAAAATGCTTTTAAAAATCTGCCAAGCTGACATCACTCCCGGAAACATTCTGCTCATGTTTACTAGTATGAAAGAGAAAAAAAAAGAGATACACATACTGCAAATAAGCTAGGGTTCGTCTGGACATTTTTATGTTGACTCTTTTTCTGCAACACTGTTCTCCCATCTGCCTACCTCTTGTCCAAATTCTTTTTTTTTCTTTCTAGTTTCAATATTGAACCAAACTACGACTTCCTGTATATCTACGATGGTCCGGATAGCAACAGTCCTCTGATTGGTAGCTTCCAGGACAGCAAACTCCCGGAGCGGATAGAGAGCAGTTCGAATACCATGCATTTAGCGTTCCGTAGTGATGGGTCTGTTTCCTACACTGGCTTTCACCTGGAATACAAAGGTAAAATATCCTGCTAAAAGTACCGCCATCCTTGCATACTGTGTAGTGTTAGTGCCTCTTAAACACTCAAAGTTAGTACAGCAAAAGCCCACATGTTTTGCATGCTTGGGTAGTATGTCTACATTTGGGATTTCTTAAAAGCAGACAAGTCGCCCTCGTAGTATGATACTTTGGAAGATCAGAAGTATAATAATACCCAAGCGAATATAGCATCCCATTTGTTTTTGCCTGCACTCATTATCTAATTGTTTATAACTAGATATCACCTTGAAGTATTCTCAACACGTGTCTTTTTCTAATGAGAAGAGATTAAAAACAAAGAAAGGGAGACAAATATCACAAAGGGAGGTCTTCATAACCAAAATGTCATTTGTTGACAAATACTTTTAATCCACTCCGCTTGTTGTAATTGCGCTAGGGGCTGTTTTCTGTCTTATCTGTTTGTCATAACCAAGGTAACTTGGGAAACTACACTTTAAGGTTTTCTCTGCATAACGACTCATTGTTGTCTCCTGCGATGACAGGATGTCTCCAGAATGTGTTTGGAAGTATTTAATTTTCACACCGAATAAAGAAAAACGACTGCATCAACTCTGAACATTATGTAAATGCATATGTGATAAAGTCTCCCACACTGACGACGGTATGCGTAATGTTGATTTTAAGATGACAAGGAATGATTGCTTTCATGATAAAGTCCCTGCGGAATTACTGTTGAAACAGTCCGTCAAAGGGTGAGTTTGACTCGCTTGCACAAAAGAGTCATCGCTGGCTTCATGTGGACTCAGGACTTAAGTCTTAAGTTGATGCAGAGTGGCCTAATCTTTTAGGAAGGGGGCCAAAGTCATAATTTACAAGGTTCACGTAGCATTCAAAGGCTGAGCGATGATGTTATGGTTCTTGCTCTGTCTTTGGCAGAGACAGCTAAGTCAAACAGACTGTAAAAAAAAAGAAGGAAATGCCCGCCTCATTCGATTATGGCAAGGGAGTTATTATTAATTTGTCTCATTATTTATGTGTGCCTGTCACTTTTTCTTTGCCTCAACCTCTCTCCCACTTACTCTCTGGTTCTCTGTCTCTGTGTCCAGCCAAGCTGAGGGAATCATGTTTCGACCCAGGTGTTGTTCTGAATGGGACCAGGCTTGGATCCGATTATAAGCTTGGCTCTACTGTTACCTTCTATTGTGAGGCAGGATATGTTTTACAGGTACAGAAAACTGAATGGATGGGTAGGTGGATGAATGAATGATCAGATGGTCAATTTGTTGTTTTTTCGGTATGTTGGGTGGATGGATAGAGGAATGGATGGCATGCATTCACATGTTTTTCTTTTTGTCTTTAGGGCTACTCAACCCTCACCTGCAGTATGGGAGATGATGGGAGACCTGGCTGGAACAGGGCTTTGCCTAGTTGCCAAGGTAACACACCCTTAAAACAGAGACCGGAATAAATAACCTCTTCAAGCACAGCTTAAAGTTATTTTAGTAGGACACTGTGTCATTTCCTATACGTGTGTGTTATTATGTGCTTCTCTGTGAGTCTTTTATCTATGCATGTGTGTGCTCTCTCTCCAGCTCCCTGCGGAAGCCGTTCCACAGGATCAGAGGGCACTGTTTTATCCCCGAACTTCCCCAGAAACTATACTTCAGGACAGTCCTGTGTCTACGCTATATCTGTACCTAGAGAGTTTGGTAAGTTCATCCATGACTGCACATAGAAGATTGCACACATATCTTTGCAAACAATACCATCCATCAAATAATATTTCACAGAGCCGCATACCATACCTGTATGACTCTGTTGGATGTTATAGAGCAAAACCTGAAATACAAAAGCAGTCTGTATTAAAGGAATTTATTCTTTTGCTTCTAATGTGCACAGCGCTCTAAAGGTGTGAAGTGAGACAACAGTTGAGAATGAAACCTGTGATCACTATATTCTTTGACATATATTCTCCTATCGGTCTCATTGAAACAAAGAGACATTAACATTTGTTTAATTTTGAGTAAGGTGGCCCGGCAAAGGAAACCCCTTCTGGGTATGACACATGATCAAAGAAATGCTCGCTGGCTATTTATTTAATTCCCGGTCAGTGTTTTATCATTAAAGTGACATTTAAAGATGAGACTGTTTTTTATCTTGCCACGTCTGAGCGGTGGTCCTCAAGTCAGACATTAATGACTCATCATAAAGATGTGAATATTGTACAGACTGTGTTGGGGACATTAGAGCCTCTCTCTCTCTCTCTCTCTCTCTCTCTCTCTTTATTCTTGACCTTGGAAATAGTAGTTTGTCAGAACACTCGCAACTCAAGGTATAGCTTTCAACTATACTGTCTGTAGGTCTAAGCAATTGGAGTTTCCCTAGTTGTGCTGATGATGGATTGGTTGACATGGAAGCTCAGTTGCAGCTCAGTTGCAAGCCCTATGTTGACAGTAAATAAGCGTGAAAGTTTTTTTTTGGACCTTGGAAATTGTTCGACTTTAACTTTATCAACAGACACCATTAAAACCTCTATAAAAAGCTGCTCAGAGAACATTTAGTTGAGATTGTGTTGTCCGAGTTTCAATATCATTTAATTTCCAGGATGTTGGCATTATATATTGACGTCTAAATTATTGGTTGACTGATTATTACCACGACAGACTTATTGGATCTGTCATGGGCTTTTACGAACAATCCCTAATTGGTGGATATGATGTCCAATTATGCCCTGTGGTGTTATGAATAAATAGCAGCTTTCCCTGAGGCTGTTGATGGTTGCTGTCTTATTATATTTGCGTTGCAGCTTTTGGGGTGTCAGGTCCGTGTAGGCATTTTGACTGAGAGTAGTGAACATTTGGTTGGCCTACATATTGTATAATACACAAAGGCAACCCCTCCTTGAACCTCCCACACAAAGCGAAGGCACAGAGATTGCTTTGTGAAGTTGCAAGTGTTGGAGCTTTACCGCATGCCCGGATTTGTTTAGCAGCCGTCAATCACAAAACATTTTTTTTTAAGAAAATATGTCTATAATATATGAAAAATATGCCCATCGTTTATGATCTAACAGCAGTAACAGGCTCAAGGTTGCATTTTCCTCACGTTTTGACGATCAGAGAAGTTGCAGTCAAACCACTGGACTGGTTACTAAAGGGTTAGTGACGTTTCACCATTCATACAAATGGCTCCTTCAGTTTTAACAACAGGTGGGGAAAACCCTTTGGCTTTCATCTCTGTGGAGATGCCATACCTCCTGTTGAATGAGGACATTGCTGAGGACGCCCACTCAGACAGCTCATCGGGAGGCATGGCAACTCCACAGGGATCGATGCCCAGGTTTTCTCCATCTGATGTCAAGAGCAGGGAGAAGCCTTTCAAATGAACACTGAAACATTTTCAATCATTTGATAACAAGTCCAGTGGATTGATTGAAACTTTGCACGGGCAAAAACCTGGACGACTGAACAGATCTACCGGCTTTTACGTGACCGCAGTGCAGAGGGATTTCTTTCCTAACGAGCCAAGTGGTTAACACAGTGGAGGACAACACTGCTTTTTTTTAATGTTCCTGTGTGTGGCTTTCTGTGGTGTTATGTATACGTTTTTTTTTTGTATCATCTCAGTGTGAGTGAAATCCTCTGTGCTATCCAAAGGCATGTAAGCTATTCCCAGTGTGTGTTAATGTTCTTATGCTTCAGTGTGCGTCCTCCTGCTGGAAATCTGTTCAGCTGTGAACTCCTCCACCTGCTCCGCGTTATGTCGATATTACAGCGAGGGCTGATTTAAACCTTAATCACTCTGATTTCCTTAAAATCTATACACAGTGGGAGCTTTTAAGTGTTTCTGCTGATGGCCAGAATCTGTCATTCTTTATGACCACTCAACGGCATGCCCCTCATGCAGTACGCATCCTTATGTATGACCGTGACGCGGCTGCAAGACATGAGCTTTAGAGGTGGGATCCATCCATAAAATAGAGCTAACCTCTTTCGCTGCAACTTTGTTTTGTTGTCAGAGTCCAATTGAAAATCCACTGTTTTGTTCGCTCCGTTTCATTATTTTAACATGAAACGTGGATTTACATGAAAGCAGACCGCATATATTTTGTGAGTCAGAGCAGTGTTTTAGGAAAAAAATGTGGCTCGTGCTTTCAAAGAGCTCCGCAGAGAGAAACAGCCTCGTACAAAGTGACCAGTGACCTTCTTATAGCTGAATATCCTTGGCTCTGTTCAGATATAATCCTTTACACCTCAGCCTTTCGGGCCAAGAGAGAGAGAGGGAGAGATGATATTTCTGTGTGTGTGTGTGTGTGTGTGTGTGTGTGTGTGTGTGTGTGTGCGTGTGTCAGGGAGCTGGCTTTATTGAGGCTGAAATAAATGTAATTTATCCTAAAGAACATTTTTTTCTGCATGCTGCAGACGAACTAATTTCCATATCCACAACAACACCTACAGATTTGCATCTTTAAATGCAATTGATTTGGAGACACAGCGATCGGCCAAGACAGAGAGACTTGTACTTGTTTGAGCAAAAATGAGTTCTCAGACCTCCGGGGGGTCTTATAATGCTACCTGCCACCACAGATGCACCGTAAAATTCATGGTTTAGCAAAGGAATCTCCAGCTATTATATGGGAGACCTGGGATTAATTCCAGAGACATGGGTTTGACAGGTTACCACTCATGCCTGCTTGTGAAGTAGCAAGACACGAAAACCTTCCCCTACTGCACTAAAAGCAATTGCAAGTAAACCTGTATCACAATTTCAACAAAATAAGTCAGTTTTTACCCAACGTTAGCATTTTCACACATCCTTTGCTGTCTAATCATGGAGATTTCGGTTGCTCGGACTGGTGCATGATGAATATGAGGTGGTGTTTCGACTGTTAAGTGTCCCGATATGTAATTTTGTGCCAGCAGTTGGCTTCAAATAGAAGTTGACACTACAGCTTAATAAAATTTAAATTGGGTGTTACAGGTTAATTCTATCATTGGAAGGTCAGGCTCACACAGTGGCGTGGAATAATAATTTGGCACTGTGGTTAACTCATCTCTCTATGTGTCATTTTTCCCCTCTTTTCTTTGTCTCCAGTCCTCTTCGGTCAGTTTGTGTTATTCCAGACGTCTCTGAACGACGTGGTGGAGATCTACGATGGACCCACTCAACAAAACACGCTGCTGTCTTCTCTCTCCGGGTCGCACTCTGGTGAGGATGGATGGATGGTTTGATACATGGACGGATGGATGGATGGACAGATAGACAACCCGAGCCCTATCCATGGCTGTCTCTCTGATCTCTCTTTCTCTTTCTAGGCGAGTCTCTCCCTTTGAGTTCGGGAAACCAGATCACGATTAAGTTTACTACAGTTGGACCGGAAACAGCAAAGGGATTTCACTTTGTCTACCAAGGTACGCCAATCACAAGTATCAAAATGTACTATTATTTATTGTATTTATTATTAATAGATAGTAGTACTGTACTTTTTTTCAGATGTATTATAGCCAGAATCATTAAAACAACCATTTAAAAACAAGAAGAAGACTATATATGATAGTAAATGTTTAAGGTTTTGATGAAGTAGCTTGTAACTGCTAAGTAGCCATACAATGTCATAGTGTGTTTTTGTTTGTGGTTTACTTATTTAGCCATAAAAGCCACAAAAAACAAATAAATATCTTTTTTATGAGAGTATCAATTTTTTTTAGCAGTGCTGGTTCATTTTTTGGCAAATTTAGTACAGCCGTTAAGCATCTGTGAAAGGTTTAAGAATTTGCAGAACTAGCTTTAATCCTCCTAACAAAAAAAAAAAAGAAGAAACATTTTTGAAAGTGTCATGGTCGAATATGGCAGCAATAAACCAGAGTGATGCCTTTCTCATTTCTGCAGCTGTACCGAGGACCAGCTCCACCCAGTGCAGCTCAGTTCCTGAGCCGCGCTTTGGGAAGCGTCTCGGTAACGACTTTGCGGTTGGCTCCTTGGTGCAGTTTGAGTGCAACCCCGGTTATATCCTGCATGGTTCTACTGCCATACGGTGTGAGAGTGTACCAGACAACCTGGCGCAGTGGAATGACACCCTGCCAACATGCATAGGTAAATATTATTCCAGACTAGCATAGCCAGATGCATAATCAGTCATACAATAGACTCTCCAGTTGTAATAAGACTTAAAAATCAAATAAACCGTAGGCCACAATATCTGTCTCCCAGGCCTTGGGCTCTTTGGTCCTCTCCTCTGCCGGGGAAGGGATGCCACAATTGACTTTCTCTTTTCCTATTACTTTCAGACAAAGTGTTGTTTTAACCTCTGCTTCTCTCCCCTCTCTGCTCTCTCTCAGTCCCCTGTGGGGGCGCTTTGACCTCTCGTCGTGGGACCATCCTGTCGCCTGGATACCCAGAGCCCTACGACAACAACCAGAACTGTGTGTGGAAGGTCTCAGTACCAGAAGGGGCAGGAATACAGGTAGTACCTGTCACGAGCTGCTTCCCGGCTGACCTATGTAACATTGGCTTAAAAGCTGAGCAGGCAGGATGTCAAAGAAGATAAGATATTATTAGAAGGATGAATGGATGGATGGTTTGTGAGAGAGGGCCCATCCAGAGATAACTAGATAGGATCTAATCGTGAGAGATAATGCCAGATTGCGTGTAAGCTAAACCGCTGTCACGGACAAGTACAAAGGCAATGATGCCTCGGACACAGAGTCTGATGGAAATATTTGACAGACACCTGAGAGCATTGAAATTTCTCCTTTAATTTTGCAGGACGTGACATTAGGCACATGTGTGTTGTGGATCATTTGCATATTCTTCTTTCATGCTGTTGAACAGTTTCATTGAATATTTACAGAAATTAACAGACATTATGTGTTTTAGTTTCTTTCTAAATGTGTGCATAGAAAGAGCAAACGTACCAAATGCAATCAAATAACAATTTGGGTGCTTTTATTGCTTTTATAAGTTGTTGAAAGAAGAGCTAAGAGCGCATTCTGTCCTTCTCCTCCTCTTTATGTGTCCCTTCAGATTCAAGTTGTGAGTTTTGCCACCGAGCACAACTGGGACTCTCTGGATTTTTACGACGGTGCCGACAACCACGCACCAAGGCTGGGCAGCTACTCCGGTAAACAGCTTTCTGTTTCAGTGTTTTTATAGTGATACTTAAGAAAAGTTACACATTTCACAGCCATTCTCGCCAACAGAAAGTGTTTTAACAAAATGTGCGAGTGTGGGACAAATTGCAATAAATTAGCAAGTAGGAAACATACAATTACGTCATCGAATTACAGCATATAGTTATTTTCAACCAAGCATATGAGTGTATTATAACACATTTAAAAGCAAGTCGAGAGCTCCTTCACAAGCATTTATGCGCTACATAGCAAAATAAAAGAGGAACTATTGTGACTTGTAAACATAGCTTGACAGATACATGCAAATGAGCTAGATTAACATTGCGAGGTGACATTGTGTTACAATACATACAAGATGCTTCCTGTGTGGCCCACTGCTTCCCAGCAGGAGCTGAGGAGCACACCCGCTGACACCTTCTTGTTTATCTGTGATTACTCGAAAGACATGTGAGAATGTTATTTGTCACATAGCTAATTGACCCTCTTAGACTGTAATTCTCCTCTAGGAATAGATGTTTAGTAGGCATCCCATCATACGATGTGTCAAACAACATACATTCAAAAACATTCCAACAATTCTGAATGATTCCAAAATGTACCTGCTTTAATGCTAGCTTCAATGCAATTAGCAGCTTCATTACTACTCCATTTAATTCATGGTAATTATTGTTTGTTTGATATTTATAACCGATTACCAACAACAAAACATTAAGACAAAATCAAATTTGAACAAATCATATAAGAGGTTTAAACCCCAGCTGCACCTTTTTCATAGATTTAAAGGGGCACTATGTAGTTGAAAAGAGATTCTTCAACACTGAATAAACGCAAACTCAGAATTTTAATAGTTACAATATCAATGAGGTAATCATACAAACTGAGAAATATTTAGCTTTTCCATAACTGAAAAAAACAAGCTGTTCTTAGAGGCTAGAAAGTTGGCAGGGTCTGCCACATATAAACAAAATAAAACATATAGTATTACATTGGCTTCCAATCC
>OMLP01000995.1:0-10212 GCA_900302685.1 Spondyliosoma cantharus | reverse complement strand
AAAAAAAAAAAACCTTCAGCAGACTTACTGGCAAGGATTAAACAGCTGTCCTTAAATTAATTACTCCAAGAAATCCTCTCTTCAAAACTCGATGTGAGACCTTAATATGGCCGCCTCCACTGAAAATGAGAGTCTGTATAATATAAAATCCATATATAATACTAAGTGAAAGTAATATAATAATCCTTCACTGTTAAGCATCACAGATGCTAAAAGGTTTTTGCTACTGTTTCATCATGCAGTTAGTCAGGATTCCCTTCGCCCTCATGCCAGTGTTTCTTTTGGCTGCCCAGCCGGCAGCCATTTCCCTCTTGAGAGGAGCAGCCAAAGTCAATTCTACTGTTAAAATGAGAGCCTCTGTTTAAAAATGGGATTCCCTGTGGCAGAGTATAAAAAACTATTTTTCTCATTCTGGCTTTGTCTCCATTTCCCTTAGTTAACCTCTGAGATGCAGCTATAACCAACTGGATTTTAAATGTTATAAATATCTTCTTGTTTTCCTTTTATCCAGGTCCATTTAAGGACTGTCTACAGGCTCTGGAAGATGGCCACACTGGCAGCGGCATGTACCTGGTGAAGCCGGAGAATGCCAACCGGCTTATGCAGGTGTGGTGTGACCAGAGACATGATCCAGGTGGCTGGACCGTGATTCAGAGGAGGGTGGACGGATCTGTCAACTTTTTCAGGAACTGGGAGACATACAAGGTGCGACAACTTCACACCAAATCAAGGACCTCATAGTTTAAAGGGCAGCTGGCCGCTTATGTAGGTTTTTTTACACTGACCAGATGCGCACCAGTAATGAATAGGTAATTGTTCAGCTTTCAAAATGTCTGGTGTAGTACCGGCCTCAGTAACTGCCACGGCCTTATGACTCACTCATTCCAGCAAAATCAGTTGGTCTTTATGAATTACTTCACACTAAAATAAAATAAACTTTATTTTCTGAATAATGCACCAGAAGGCACTCGCTAAATGGAGATGTGTGGACATCATTTTTTATTCAGCGGAACTCATTTTCTTCTGAAAGGGAAATCCCACACAGAGGGAGCAGCAATTCACTGGTAAACATTTGTTTTCTAGCCAAAAATTCAAGAGGGTCCTGATTAAATCTTAGCTTAGGGCAACAATGAAGAACTTTCCAAGACTTTTCACGAAAACCTTTAAACCACATGAGATCTTAAACTGCATTGTATACTCATCAGAAGGAGTGCTTCCATGATTCAAAGCATGTGTATGGTAGGGGATACCGCAAACCCACTTACAGTATGACTGGAGCCAGAACAAAGCAGTAAGACAGCATCCAGCATGTTGAATTACATACTATATGTGCTGTATCCTGCTGTGTTTTCAATAACAAAATAATAGTGGAAATCTGGACACCTGATGCTTGCTATAAACTTGACTCAGAGGGTCCATTTATAATAATGTTCCTTGACGATAAACAACCCCATAGATGAGCTAAATTCATAGTTGCCTCCAGAACGCGTGCAATGACCTTGAATCATCCCAGAGACCTCCCAGCTGTTGCAAGAAGCTTCCAGAAAGGATCTTACTGATAATGTTTTTCTTATCACTGTGCTTCACAGCAAGGTTTTGGCAACATCGATGGTGAGTACTGGCTCGGTCTGGAGAACATCTACTGGCTGACTAACCAGGGAAACTACAAGCTGCTGGTCACGCTGGAGGACTGGTCAGGCAGAAAGGTGTTTGCAGAGTATGCCAGCTTCAGAGTTGAGAATGAGGCGGACTTCTACAAGCTCAGGGTGGGCCGTTATCATGGCAATGCCGGCGACTCGCTCACCTGGCATAACGGCAAACAGTTCACAACACTGGACAGAGACCATGATGCATATACAGGTAATATATTACGATAGAAAGTATTGAGCTGGGATCCAGGGATGCATGATATGGATTTTTTTAACCGAAAGGAAAACTGCCAATTTCACATTTTTTATGTGAGGGTAAGAAAAGTATTAAAACTTCTAGACTTCTTGATGAACTCTGATAGCTCATTTGGTAGAACAGGTGCTCCATGCATGTTAGATATTTACCCAGAGCCCTTTGCTTCAAGTCGTCCTGCCAAGTCATCCATTCATGATCTCCTATCACATAATAAAGGCAAAAATGGCCCCAAAATAAGTTATTATATAACAAATAAAATTTAAAATTGATATAGCAGAAAGCGTCTCTGACATAGACCAACCAAAAGCTGGGCTGAAGTCAAAGGCACAGTCTGTTTCCTGCTATCTAAAGGACCTACACAGGCGGGTTCACACCGTTCATACGCTCTATTCTTATGATTTGAGAGGCTGCTTTCAATTAATTAAAATTTTAACATTTCCATAAATACAGTCATGTACTGGAACAAATATCATGGCACATCTAATCAACAAAACCTAAAGCTGTATTACTTAATTCTCCAAAGGAAAAAAGGGAGCTGACAATCTGATTGGTTTGATTTATGTTCCACCCAAAACACACGCATGACATAGAGTCTAAATACATCCCCTTTGTGCTGTGCAAAAAAACGTAGACGCGCCCTAATCGCACTTCAGACAGTCTAAACAGGGCCCAGTATGTGTTCAATGCAAAAATTATGTTAATGAATGCAGCTTGAAAGTTTTTCTTATTTCCATATTTCTAGGCAACTGTGCCCACTACCAGAAGGGAGGCTGGTGGTATAACTCTTGTGCCCATTCAAATTTGAATGGAGTTTGGTACAGAGGAGGACACTACCGCAGCCGCTACCAAGATGGAGTCTACTGGGCAGAGTTCAGAGGAGGAGCCTATTCACTGAAGAAAGTGGTCATGATGATCCGTCCAAACCCAAATACCTTCCACTAAGGATCCACGGAACACTTACTGTACTGTATCTCTCACTAAACAAAAAACTTTACAGCTCTAAAATACATGCAATCTTTTTTTCATTTTTGGTTAAATGGAGGGGCACCAGACCAAGCCAGATGACAAAGACAAAGCTAATGTCCTAAGGTGCAATATCCAAACATCAGGCTGATAAACTGGTAGCTCCTGACAGATCAAAGAATCTGTGCACTTTGTGCAATGTTATTCAATTGTCAGTATCATTTTCCCTTTCACACTCAGTAAAGACTTGTGCTCACTGCTCAGGAGTTGTTTTAAACACACTGTCTTTAATAAAACAAAAGCCTGCCTATTTGATCTGAGAGAGAAAAACAATAAACCTAATTTGAGATAAAAGAACCAAATAAGTAGCTTTGAGATAGGAACCCTGCAATATATAATGTATATGTAGTATGTACGTAAAGTTCTTTTTTGCCATAACACGAAAATGAGCTTGACACAGGAAATGTATCCAGTGACTTTTAATTTCCTTCTAAATACATTTTACAAATCTGTAATTTATAGCAACAGTAACATTATCATTGACTTGTAACAGGGTTGATATTCTGGCCAGTTTTTTACTATAAAATATACTATAAAAATCGTGCCATTTTATTTTCTTAAATAAAACCAAAACTGATACAATTACCCAACATTATTATCAGTCTGCTTGTACAACTTTAAATAGGTTTGAGAAGGTACAAACTCTTTAAAGTCCTGCTTTTTCTTCTTTTAAAAAAAAAACAAACAAAAAAACTTGAACAGGTATCCAACAATTTGCTTGTATGAATCAAGCACTGTATTTACTGTATAAATTTAGTGGTTTGTTGATGTCAATAGATCCAAAACATTGTGTTTGTACATAAAAGATATTTGTAATATAATGTATTAAGACCTGTTATGTCATTATTAAGTTGCAATAAAACATGTACAGCTTGTGTGTTTCTCTTTTTTTGTGTCGTGTTGTATAAAGCACACTTAGTATAGCGAGCAACCTGTCCCATAAGTAACATTTATCTACTTTCCAAAAGTGAAAGTAACACATTATTAAAAAAGATGAGGATGTCTGGCAAAACAATGTACCATGTGTCAGCTGTCATGAACATGAATTACACTTGTGTAATGTAGTCATTAAGTGTAATTTAGCTAATGAATTTAATTGACGCAGAGCTGTCATGACAGTGCTATTATAACAGTCCATCATGAATGAAATTGCACTAATTATATTGTCTAAAGGCTTCTCAACTCTACCATTTAATTAAGTTGTTTATCCAGTTACAGTAATTACTAAGACTATCACTAAGATTTGGAATATTAATACTTAAAACTTCTTCTTTGGTGGATTCAGCACCCTGTGATGACATTAAGGCAACATTATGTAGAAACTGTGCATTTTGTATGACGTGGTGCTCCCCACAGTTTCTGAGTGCAACACAAAAGATCTCAGCCCTGTAATGTGCCATGTTACATAATGTTGCTTCAAGTTTTTTAGTAATACAGATTGCATTCCTGCTCTCAGATTTCTTACTTATAAGGACATGGCACAAAACTGCCTCTGCTTTATGAGCTGCAAATACTAGACTTAGCGGGCTAGCCACTTGCTTTTCTTGAAGGTACTCAACATGCACAGTCCAACAAACACAAAGGTCATTGCATTATTGTTAATGCTCAATTTGTTGTGGCTAACCCCCCTAAAGTCTACTCTTCATTTGTAAAAGCAATATTACATATTCCTCAATATAATAAAGCATGCAAGAAGAAACATTATAGCATACAAACACATGATGGTACTTATTTTGACAAACTCATGTGCCATTTTGGATATTGTTCATTAGAATCTTAACTTAGTGAAACTGGAGCATACAGGGTTTATAATGTGAATAAAATACAAATCTGTAAAACATTTAATTAACTGAATGGATTGCATGCATTGTCATTAATATTACAAGTACAATCTTAACATAATTTGGATAAAATGCAAAAGATTACTTCTCTGTTCAAAGCCAGTCACAGTTAACAACACATTCCTCCACCATGCAGCAACCACAGGTACATCATCTCTTTAATTTTCACTAATAGCGCAACAATCTCTACAGACAACAGAAGTAAACATTTATTTTAAAGCACAGTAACAAGTAATGTGCTATATGTTGTCTCAAATACTATCAAGCACAGTGTTTGTGTGTAGAGTCAGCACACCAGGGACTGACAAATGAAATGTGACAGGCTTGTAAAACTAATGCATATAGCAGTCCCCTCCACTGACAGCAGAAACCACCTTTACTTTACTATGTGTCAATGAGATTTCCACAGACAGCTGGAAAATGAGGCAAAAATGACTTTACACTGCAATGAACCAAGCTCCATTAATGCCATACTGTATTTTGTCACAAGCCTTGAGTTGAGGAAGGTTTAGACAAGAGAGCATTTGACATCAATTTAGTATGAATCAATGTGACTGACAACTTTAAAGACAATCTGAAATTGTTTAAAGAGCGCAATTATCAGCAGAGCAAAGCGTGCATGTGGATTTAAATTCCCTTGCTTCAAATAAAACCCAATTTACCATGTTAGCATTTTGTGCTGCCAAAGTAAAGATGGATGCTTAGGTGATGGTAGCCAAAACACTTGTCCTACATTAAAACGACACTGGCAGCTAAAACTGGCTCATAAGTCAAAAGCTGAAAAGCTTTCTTCCCCATGACAGAGAGGATCTGGATGAAACAAAGGAAGTCATTCATCACTGTGACTGTCACTCTTGTAAGCTGTGTTCTTACTAAAGATGGATGGGACAGTAAAATACACTTTGTACCAAATCTTTCTCTATTCACAGACAGATCAACACTTTTATACAATTACACCCTAAAACCAGTTTATGTCTGCTTAGTCAATCAGCCTAATCGTGGTAAAACAGAGGACGGTGTTTCATCGTCTCCATAAACAGAAACGACAGACTCCTTGGATGCCATGTACGTCTGAGGACTCACCACGATGGAAAACCTTCAGTAAGGGTGGCCTCTGCAGCCCCCACTCCTCAACCAACATGGAAAACCATGAGCTGACACAGTGCTCACTCAGCACAAAGAGAACCGCATTTCCTGAGCCTTCAAACCTGAACCTTCAAACTGGCCCTGCATTGTTGTTTCACTTATGTAAAAGTCCATGTCCTTGGACTTCTAATAGAACCATATTTAACTTTCCTGTGCTCCCTGTGAACCCTTCTTACTCCAGCTCTAAAGCAAATGTAGTCGTAACTGGAGGAACCACACCATAAATCTGTCAGTGGGGATTTTAACCACTTTTCCAGGCTGTCCTCACCAGAACAATTGTTGGTGGTCATCTGTGCAAACAGCATAGTCCAACCTGTTAGGCGATGACCCCTAGTGACCATAGTAATTATGATTGGAGCAAAAAATGAAATCAGGTGACACAGCACAAGAGCAAAAAAAGTCCACTCTAGGAGGAGGATGGGGTCAGTGGTTGGGACAAACAAGCAGAGGCCTTTTGTCGCAGGAGGCTGCTGTTTGTGTCCCATGTGAAACCAAAAATCATTGGTGAGTTCTTTTTATTTTCTTAAAGTACTTACTACTTATACTATGTCACATGACATGACATATCTTATAAGTTACTAATGTAGCTTACTTATTTTACCCAAAACTTTACCTCTCTTAAACCTAACCAAGTAGTTTTTATGGCTAAACCTAACTAAACTAACACCATTTCACAACATTAACTACATGACATCGAAGGCGAACTCTGGTTTTCCTGTTGCTGGTACTCTTATGTAGTCTTACAACACACTTTTCGTGATGCAAGAATCGTCATATGTGTAGTTTAGGGAGTTATTGGCAATCAAACTAACGAGACGTTTAGGTATAAGAACATACTTAAACTACATAAGGTAACATTTAATTTCACATATAAGCCTCATCTACTGCCCTTCACTCAGTCTCAACACCGGGCCCTGGCACACCATCGCCACTGCTGCCATATGGCAAAAGATACAGAAGTATCTGCTGCCGTACCACCAGGCAATGGAGCAGCTTCCTTTCCCAGGCCGTGAAACTCCTGAAGTTATCTTCAACACTTGATTGTCTAAAATAGATGTTGATGGACTTAAGGATTCATTAGTTAGTTTGTTTAGTACATTAGTTTGTTTTTTAAACCCTTGTTTAAAAAATGACGATAAATGTATTTCTGTTATGTTATGATATGATTGGAACATACTTATTTTACCCAAACCATTATCTTTTACTAAACCTAACAAAGTAGTTTTTATGCATTAACCTAAAGAAACTACGACCATTTCATGTCCATCGTGATGATGAAGGTCCAGTCCTGTCGCTGGTACTCTCTGGTAATTGTTGATTATTAAAAGCACTGTCATACTTTGTTTTGATAAGATATTGATTTTCAAAATGATCCAAACACATTTTAAAATTATATAAGTACTATGACTAACATTAAAAAATCCTTCAGCCCTTATATAATTGATGAATTGAGTATATCAGTGCATGTGTTCATGATTTGTTAAATGTTTTGACTGGGGGTAGACTGATTTGTGCATTTTTCTGATTATTGGCATCAGGGATTTTTCTGTCAGATTATAGATAATACAAACAAATTTAAAAATGTTCTTCTTTGGCTCTGATGCTGCATCCTCTCACACATCTCACCCACAACACTATCTGATTGATAACAGATTTAACATAATTAATAGCCTAAAAACACTGAATTATGTGAATCTGCAAAGAATCAAATCACTAAATGTATCAATTAAATGTAGTAGAGAGGAAGTAGAAGTAATAGAAAATTAAAATACTCAAGTACCTGAAAAGTGTACTTAAGAGCAGAATTTGAGTAAATTGAGTGAATCACTGGTTGTCAAAATTGTTGACACAGTTGAATTTTTACTCCAAATGAATATAATAATATAATATTGATTTCTAATAATCGGTATCGGCCCTGATAAAGCCATACTGGTCAGACCCTAGTTTTGACATCAGCACTATGAAAGGACTGCGTAGGAGAGGTGACTTTTCCACCATACCCTTTTAATTTTTCCAGTGGTTATGAACCACGTATGAAGCCAGTCCAACAGCGAAGTCAAATTAAATTATATAATCATTATCAAGAGGGATAATTATATCACTAACACTAACCACAGAACTGTTCTCCCTTAAAAAAAACACTCATCAAAAGACATTTTAAGCTGACAGTAACCATGAAGTGTCTGCAATGTGAATCACATCCATCTTTCTGTCATCTCCTTTTCCTCTCTCTATTCTCTTCTTTAACATGATCACTCCATCGTCTTGCCATAACTCACAACACACTAAAGACATACTGAGGTAACACAGCAACGCTACCGTTTCAGTGTCTGAATCACTTCTCAATGTCTGTCACATCTATGTAATGGAGCATTCCATTGAGGTGATACAACTCTGACTTGAGCACAGCCTGTCATTGTCATTGTCCAGCTGCAAGTCAGCAAAACCTCTGAAAACATCTATGAAAAAGCAAATGGTGAGATCCAACAAAATGCTGCAATAAAATGGTAACCAACATCTTTTTCCAAGTCATTTATTCAAAGGAGTCGTCATTGCTGCTGTTAAATTATTGTGATGCACATGGGAGTGATTAAGAAATCCTTAAAATAGAAACACGCAATAATGCGGTTAAGCTTCTCTTTTGGAGAACAGTCACTTGATTGTTGATTACTTGCATAGTGGAACTATTGAATTCTGCTTTTTTTCCGTCCTCGAACAGCTCAGCATTTCAACTGATTTCCAACTGTGGAGATGTGCAGATTTGCTTATAGCTTTACAGCCACATACCATGACCACTGTTTCATGTTCTTCCAAAACGACCTGTGAGTCCTCTGCAGGGAACTTACAGGAAATCTCTCAGGGATGGACGAGAGGAATTTTCCTTAGCGCAATGGAACTTTTACTTTGTAAGGTTTCACTGTGGCTATTCCAGTGTTACAGTATTTCACTGTTAGTTAGTGATGTATCTTTACAGCTAAACAAAAATCTCTCACATTCAATATAATAAATGGTATCTTTGCGAGCTGGACTATCATACTTTAATTTGGTCCATGTCACATTTTTTCCCATGCGCAGCCTGTGACCTAGCTTAATTCTGCTCACTCCACACTTTTGCTCTCTTTTGATCAATAATTGCACACAGGTGCCGGACACAAAGACACACATACTAACTTCATTGTCATCTGGCAATAGTTTGATAAATCTATTAGAAGCACAGAGAGTTAAGTGAAGTCAATTTTTGGCTGCAAAAATCCTCAGTTAAATTTTCAAATACTATACAAAACTAATATTCTAAAACACACTACAGTTAAGTATTACCACTATGTAATAAGTAAAACACATTGTTAGCTGCTAGAAACTGTATGAAATATGACAAAGTCAAATTTATCAGATTCTCAAAAACAAATCTATTACTCGCAGTTGATAACAAACTGTTACTTCTTAAAGTTAATGCATACATTAAACAAGCTGTGGTCTTACAGCTCAACACAGAATAGCAGTACACCAAGAGCCTTGAAACCGTTACTCGGCTGTGAGTCAAAATGATTGGATCACCTCCAGTGCAACAGATTGAGTCAGTTTTAATAGAGGAAAATATGAACAACATAAATGGGCTTATAGTGGGAAAAGGACGGGCTTCTAAGAATCTCACAGATGTTCCCGTTTCTCAGGGTTTTGATTAATATGTCACGCCAACTCAGCAAGGCACACTTAACCCAACTACGCTTTTTCCTCATCCAGGTTAGTTGTATAAAGTGCTCCAATGTGTAGAGATTTAAAGTTCACTTGTGAAGATAAAGACTTGGTTTGTCACCACACTCCATGCTAAGAGTTTGCTAAAGTACCAGCAATTGAAAGAATGGTGGCATCTTGGCAATTACTTCTTTTGAGTATATAATATGTAAAATTGCTGGATCATGCCAAAAAACGGCTGGACCTTTGTTATATATTGTGTTGAGTTGTGTTGAGATTGAATTGTGCGAGCAACAATGTGCACCAAGAGTGTCTGTGTGTCCCTCAAGTCAGCACTCACCAGAGACTCCGGTGCCATCTCTTCTTTTTCCCCTCTTCTCTCTGCACGCCACAGTACATTTCCCCTCCAGCTCCAGTCGTCAGCATCACAGTACATCAGCTCCCAACGAAGGAGGTCAACTCAAAGGAGCGCTGCTGCAGTCAGGATGATAAACACAAGTGAAGATAAATGTACTTCTTAATCCCAAAAGTTAGAATATATGTATGTGTATATATATATACATATATGTATGTGTATATATATATACATATATGTATGTGTATA
>OMLP01000992.1:17732-47702 GCA_900302685.1 Spondyliosoma cantharus | reverse complement strand
TACTGTATGGACCGATCTGTACATCGTACCTGACGAGAGGACGAGAGTTGAGTAACAAAACTTCTCGAGAGGCGACATAAAAAAGCACGTGGTTTAAATATTTGGTTGTAATCCTTTACAATAATATAACAATAACAGTTCAAAAAGATTAACAGATTTACGTAGGCCTAAGCTAGCTGATTGTATGTTTTCTGTTTGTTTGTTTGTTTGTTTTTAGCTTAGCTTAGCTAGCTGAAATAAGCAACACCACTGAGACACTTAATTATCATATCATTATATCATTAATCAGCGTGGGGGAAAATGAATGAGAGAGGTGGAGAGTCAAAAATGTATATGTGCAATAACTTTGTTGAATGAAAAAACGCAATACTGCCGTTACATAACTTTTCCTAAAAGTGTCTGTATTTTAATTTAGAATAGTTTTATATAAATTACACACAAGACAAGAAACAGAAAATATATGTTTTACCTATTTCGGCCATAAGCGGTCATATTGACCGGCCGCACATTAACGTTAATGATGTAATGATATAATCAAGTGTCTCAGTGGTTTTGCTTATTTAAGATAGCTAAGCTAAAAACAAACAAACAGAAAACGTACAATCAGCTAGTTTAGGCCTACGTAAATCTGTTAATCTTTTTGAACTGTTATTGTTATATTATTGTAAAGGATTACAACCAAATGTTTAAACCACGTACCTTTTTATATCACCTCTCTAGAAGTTTTGTTACTCAACTCTCGTCCTCTCGTCAGGTACGATGTACAGATCGGTCCATACAGTAACTTCCGTTGTGCGGACTCAATATGCAGCATTTCTCTATTGCATGTGTTTTGGGATTTGTGTCGTTTTAGTTTTGCATCATTTCTTTGTTTGCAGCATTTTTCCGTTGCATCATTTTGTTGTTGCATGTGTGTCTTTTGTTGTGCATCGTTTATGTATTTGCAGCGTTTGGCCATTGCTGGCCGTTTGCCCTTGTCGGCCACCGTAGCTTCCTGTTGAATTCATGCTGCCGATAACTAAGGGCAGCATATCACCAGAGTCACTGCTAACTGAGCACATTACATTTAGCTCAGTTAGCAGTGCAGTTAGCCAGAATACCTGGGGGGTGTTGGGGTTTTACACGACTTGCACAAGAGCTTTGGACCAAGGCACAGGTCTGGCCGGTTAGCATGCTACTGCAATAGATATTTCTACATATACATCAAAACTGTTGATAATTAAAGTCAAATTCTTACATATTGCACCTTTAATATAACTTTTTGTAACATTTTTGGATTATGTTGGGTGACTGATGTCACACCTGACAGTGACAATAAATGGAAATTATTCACAAGTTGAGTTTTATATTTAAAATATTTTGTAATTTTATTTTTACTTATGTCCACTGATCAATGTCTTTAGCTTGTCTAAACCCTTTAACATGAAATGATATCATATGAAATTGTTAATATTCAGACGAGACCTCTTCCCAGAGGGCGATGCATGCCATTCTATCAGCCTTTCCAAGGCATACGAGTTCTGACAAATACAATCATTCAGGACATTTATTTTTCAACTGTGATCCTCAAGCTGTGCTGTAATATAAATGTGTTCTGTTAATAAATAAATATATCCTTTGCAATATTGCAGCAAATGCAGGTTGTACTGGAACAACGTATCTGCGATTTATTTGTAAAAATGATGATGAATAAATGTTACCATATCATTAAGACACTGCATTTCCTTCAACTTCCCTTTTCTTGTAATGAGAAATGTCATGTAAACAGAACAGGCTGTAGGGTTCATGCAACAAAATAACATAATTCCACTTTCTATAAGCTCAAAAGCCATAAAAGGTTTAGCTTCTTATCTGAGCATTTGGCATTTCAAGAGTTGCGTTGAATAAGACACCTGAAGACATCCAAACAGGTTCATTAAACCTTTTGTAGTCACGTTTGTTTTTCCAAGTATTATCGGCTCATTGTTGTGTTTATGGAAGTGTGATGTGAGAGCCAAAGGGGATCTTATTATGAAAAGTTGGCAGGGGTTCAGTATCAAGCTCAGCAGGTGCAAGAACCTGAATCTTCAGTTTCCACCTGGAGGCCAGAACTTGCATAGTGATCTATACGACCATCTGTGAATAAGACACAGGAGGACACTGAGGATTTCTTTTTTTTGCTTTGCATATAGACCCCATTACATAGGCATAATAATTTTCCACCATAGTACTACTGAAATGGAGACACATTTCAACAATCGCTACAGTCAGTCCAATTTAAATCTGGCAGGACTTCATACATATAATTCATGCCTAGGGAGAGAACATGATACGCTGTTATTATTAGAAGTGCCTCACTGGAAATGGCTCGCTCTGGGCGCAAATAGTAATACAGTGGTTATCAGTCACCTGGTAAAATGGGTGATAAGCACGGTGACATATGCATGATTTTTTAAATAGGAAGAGGCAGGAGGTGTAATGAAATGCCTAGGGATGGTTTTCGAACAGAAATTTGCACAGCGGCTCAGTGTTCAGAGGTGTAACAGGAAGCTCTTACATGTACCGTTCCTGTTGTCAAAGAATAAAATGTTAAAATCAAATTCTTGTCGCAAAACCGGGGGAAGCCACAGTCAAACATCCAATCCCTCCAGTGTTTATCATCTAGATACCCCCTGAGGTTGAATACACATGGCTCAGACAGAGGGGATGAGTTGAAGTACATGAAAATCAAAAATCGCGCAGTGAAAAGCCGGTTCTGCAGAGACGCTGAGAGCTTTATCTCCGTACGTCACGACTCTGCTGCTTCAGAGATAAACGACCGAAAGTTCTGACGGCACGCTCTCCAAGAGGAAGTAGTGGCAGTTCCTCCTTAACACTACATTTACTGAGAGGCATGAATAAGGTCAAGCAAATCCATCCATGTGTCTTTCGACGTACAGCAGAGTGGTTAGAAAATAAAACAGCTCTTCGTGACTCGATTGTATACCGATTTATCTTTACATGACGGGTAAATAAATGGTGGCAAAAAAGTGTTAAAAGAACATTTCAAACATTCATTTTTTCAGGATAAAAATTTTATTTTGAAAATAACAGATAATTATGAAATTGCACAATTTCAAAGCAGCACCTGCAGTATATTGGTGAACAAATGAGGATAACAGATGAAGTGGCAGGGCAGTAGAAAACATCCTATTAATTCAGTTCCAATGTAAAATACTTCTGACTGTAGACATGATACACAAGACATCAGATCCTGTATACACAAAACAGCTTTCAGCGCTTTCAGTTATTTCAGGTCAGCCGGTTCAAGATAAAAGCAGAGCGTGCGCATGACCTTTTTTCTTAATCATGTTACAACCCCTCGCTCTGCTAGCGTCACAAGCTCAGTGTTGAGTAGTAGTGTTAATACCTTCGTTCCCCATGGTCATACAGTATCTGAGGCATTGAGAATTAATTGGTTCCGCTGTTATTACCAAAAAACAGCCGAGAGGTCAGCCGCGAATACAGTTTTTACTGATGCCCAAGCTACCGTTTAGCTTTCGCTTCCTTTTGCCACTCACTAAAGTACTTCTCCATGGCCTTCCTGCTGGCCCAGCTGCCCACATTGACTGTAGGGATGATCTTGAGGGGCTGGAGCCACTGGACGAAACGCTTCATCTCCAGAAAGCTGCTGTGTTCGCTGTACGGGATTCCTGTTAAGGGAACAGAGGTTTGTCACCATGATGAGGTTGTTACGATGGTAGAATTGAAAAAAGTAGTCCAAAAAAGTTCAAATGCAGCTACACTGTAAACTAATAAACCTGATGGTAACCCACACTGTGTTTTTCCTCACAGGGTTGTTTCAAATATTTGTTCTAATTATGAAAGTTTTCCATTCATTGAGAAGACAGGTCCTGTAGGGAATAAGGCTGGGAGGGGTTTAAACTTTTCAGACATGATTTCTGTTTAAACCGAATTCCTCCCAGAGACATCAGGCTCAGTGAATACAGAGGAGATTTGGTTGGAGGTAAAAACTTGTCATGAAGCCAGCTGTCTGAAAGTTTAGAGGAGTGAAACACCCACAGGCTCAGACTTCTCCCCTCTGAGGGGACGAGGCAGCATTCAAATGATGAAACATTAACACCATCAAATGACTCATTCATTTTGTTTCCAAGGAGAGAATGAGACGACGTCTCGGGACGGCTGCACAAGGCCTCTTGTTTGTCCTCCCTTTGCCCATCCTCAGGTTTGATGTGCTCCTCTATCCCCGTCTGAGCCTAGTCAAGTATACAGCCAATCCTCCCACATGCAGAGAACAGTATTAGGAGCAGTGGTAGCATATGGCTGGGAAGAGCGAGGAGGAGGAGATCGACACAAGGCGGAGAGAGAAAGTGCAAATTGGCTTCCGCTCGACTGACACACAAACTGCTGAGGAGCGAGAAATTATACCCCCGTGTGCATGGCAAAAGCCTCTAGCTGGTGATTGTAGGTTACAGGCCAGATGGCTGATGCTGTTGATAGATCTATTAAGAATATGGAACAGAGGACAGGAGGAAATAAACAGGCAAACTCCGCATTGGCAAATCATGTCATGACCCATTTCGGCGCTGGGGTTTGATGCTGGGCTGCTGCCCAGCAGAGCTGTCCATGAGTGAAGAAACCCAGCATCCACTTCATTATATTCTCTCTCATCACCAAGCTGAAGCAAATGAGCCATGATCTATTGTTTATTCACATACTCCCTCTCCTCCTGTCTCTGCCAAAAGAGGGAGCTGTAGGCTAAATGCAACAATGTGATGAACGGTCACGTTTTTTGGCAGTAGGAGAGCGTTGTTCTTGTGGTTAAGTCTCAGCAGCATGTGGCAAGGTGAAGAATATTAACCAGTTTATGGGTCTGAGTTTGATCAATAAAGGAGAGAAGGATAGCTCCAATACCTCCATCCTTGCAGAAAATTCAAATAAACAGCAGCAGCAGTTAAATAAAAGTAAGGATTTACTACTCCAAATCATTATTCATGGCCTTTTTTCCTCACCTGTGATTCATCAATGTGTTTTTAAGCCTTATAGGAGTATTCACTGTTTACCGTTAATAGTCTCATGTGACTGTACCAAAATGTATATATTCAATACAAAAGATAAATGTGTACCATAGATGGAGATGTTGCCGCTGACATGAGGCTGGATATCTTCCACTGACTCCACCTGCTGGCTGAAGGTCCAGCCCGTGGGCTTGAAGGCCACCAGCTGATCGTACTGCCGTGAGAAGCGCGCCAGATAATCCTGCAGTTTCTGGAGACAAGAGGAGGGAGGTAAGCAGAGATGTGTGAGAATTTTATGGAGGCCCATTTTTGCCAGGTAAAGCAAAACAAGACGAAAACTAAGCTTGATGAAAGCAGGAGATTGAGCAGCACTGCATAGCGAGTGAAGAAAGAAATCAATCATGTCAGGATGATGTTGCATCAAAGAACAGCTACCAAGCATTTACTAAAAGCTTTCTTTCAGAATTGTTGTGGTTTGTGCAGCTTTTGTGCTCATAAAACCTGCCTCACATAAAGATGCAATAATTATTATAATTAAGTTATGTTGTTTATTTCAAGGTGACTTTGTCCAAGTTGTAGCAGCTCTTCTTGATAAAAATAGCTCAAAGACTGACTACTCAAAGATATTATTGCAAACCTAAACTCCATTTCTCCCAAGTCAGCCTTTCTGTGCCTAGTGATGCCTGAATTATACCAACTCTGGGATTTATGTGAGCTCATACAGATGGCAAATTTAAATACTTTAATCATTTTAGAGAGATGATGTGCTTGGTCATCATAATTAACATCTTCTTCTTTTAAACCCCTGCCCTTAGAACTGCGACTAGACCACAAGCAGAGTAAACATTGCAAGATATAACAATAGAAATTAAAGCTGCAAGCAGCAATGAACGGGCCCTCGCAGTCCACGCGCATCGGGGCATGCTTCCGTCGGGGTGTGCCTGGTAGATGTCTTCAGGGCAAGACCCTCTACATGTTTGAGCAATTTGGAGTAGATGGCAAATTGTATGTGGAAGTTCTAATGAGTTGATGGTTTTATGGCTAAGCATCAAAATGGACCGAGCCACCAGGTGTGACGTAGGTGAAAGCTTTTGATAAGTTTTGTCCACAGAGCCTTAGCCTTTTTCACAAAGCCTTAGTGGCTCATGGGGAAGTAGTCACCTGTCATTCAGACAGGCCAATGTGGAGAATATGCAACAAGTTGTTATCTAATAACTTGAGTATTTTGTCAAGAGAGTCCACAGATGCTGCGTGCAAAGTTTGGTGCAAATCGGTGAAATCGCCCTGGGAGGAGTTCAGAAATGGGCGTGGCCTCTATCACTTAAGCACAATTCAGTTAACGCGTGGATATAAGGTTTTTGAATGTGCGACAAAGTATATGTGAGTTATAAGCCAAAACGCACTTTCCTTGATTATAGCGCCACCTAGTGGTGGAAATCCAAGTTTGGTGAGTTTTGGGGTATGTTCAGGCAGTGAAAAATGCGATCATTTGGGACAAAAAAATCGTCACTACAAAAACAATAGGGACCTCGCAGGTCTGTGACCGGCTCGGGCCCTAATAATGCTATTAATAATACTGTGAAATACTTTTGTTTCTTAAAAAAGGTGCCCTCTTGGAAATGAGTCTCCTGCACCTACTTTGAAGGTGAGATGCATCATGGGTAGCACATGGACCTGCGCCGCCTTCCAGTCAGTGGTTATACGTCCTCTGACTTCCTCGGACTCCAAACAGCACATGGTGTTGTATTTGTCCCTAGAGAGGCACACTTTGGAACCCAGGACTTCCGCCAGTGCTGCAGATGAAGAACAAGGTTACACCCCAAAAGTATTTGTACATCTTTATCTCATGATTAAGTTCACTTGCTCCAAATTAATCCAAATAAAATAAAAAATGAAAATAAAAATCTGGAACTAGTGGATTTAAAAACATTTTCATCTGATATTGGAATAGGCTTGATTGAATTAAAACGAGACTGTCGGGCTTTCCCAGAGGTATGCGCTCTACTGATTTTATTCTTTTATCCTATTTTTATTTTTCTCTCTTTTATTCTGCTATTCTTAATCCCATTGGTTTGGATTTGTATGTGCTTTACTTTTTACTCTGATTTGACTTGTTTGTTGTTTGTTTTTGTGTTGTTTTAACTTCTCTGTAAACTTCTCGTATGTATGATATGTGCACGACAACAGTGTGTGATTTTACCTCGCATTATCAGCCTTCTTGATTGGCTATAATGTCACGGATAAAAAGGCCAGTGAGATACATTTCCCAGTATTGGACCGATATCACGTGTTCCTAAAGACAGCCTTTACGTCAACTTCACAGAGCCCATTGTGCAAACTGTTAACTGTTGAATGACCCTTTTCTTTAAAGCAAAAACAATCTCGATGTATCTTATGACGCTCACCATCTCTTAATTGTGTGTTTATGAGCACACAGAAAAGGAAAACAAAGTGGCTTAGTAGAGTCAACTAAATCAGCTGTTGATTGTTTCCCGTTCCAATTTCACGCAGAGCTCATCGAAGCGAAGGTGATTGCTGACTGAATGCATGCTATCTGATTGCTTCTGCACACCAAAGTGGAACAGACAGCGATTCATGCGTCACTAGACGGCTGTCTGCCTTCACGTGAGGACAACACACATCGAGTGGCTCTCTTCTGAAAACACACTACTCCAACATTCTCCACGCCGCTCCCACGTCAATACAAGACGCAATCTTCACATGACCTTTTCAACGGGAGGAAAGGTCAGGTAGTGACAGAAGGCTACAAAGAAAAAAAAAAAAACTCTCGTCTTACCCGTAGATTTAGAAACATTTATTTTGTGTCCAGCAGTTTGTGGTTGGTGCCACGTGGTAAAATCGCTGTTTCAAGACTTAAATGAATAAATTACCATGTCATTTTCAGTAATAAAATGACTCATTAAAAAACATTTCATTTATCAACCTGTCTAGCGATCAGGCTGATAACGACCCCATACCCTTTTACTTCTCGTATAATTAGTCACTGTCACGTCAGCCAAATGGGAGCCCACAGGAACGGGCTGGATAAGAAACCATGTCTTTTTTGAGTTACTCTTATTTCTGCAGCTGCTTCTGAAACCTAGTATCAAAAGATGGTCTATAAAACTAAACTGGCGATAGACAAGATTTTTTTGCTTTTAACAAATAGAATAATTCAGCATGTAGATCAGTTCCCTATGAACTCACTTTCACTATGCACCTTTTGTCAGCACAAATCTCCCGGAATAATGAGAGCTGATGGACGATCCAGTCCTCGCCAACCTCACCATTTCCATCTCTGTCGTCTGTTTCTACCCCAGGTTTTATTAATAAGGTTCTTGTATGAGAATGTAGATGGTATCATGACAAAAATGAAGCTGCTGCTGCTGTAAGTTTAGTTTTAGGTATAGGTTTTGGATTTCCGTGAACGCGTAATGACATTTAAGGTTGCTGAACTGGACAAAGGTGAAGATATTAAAAAAAAACTCAGTTTGCTATGTTCACAACTAGACAGGCACAAACACAGATTTTTGGAACAATGACGCAAACACAAGTTTGCACACTATGTTAAACCATTGACAGATGTGAACTCGCAGTATAATATTGTGCACTGCTCTTGTGCATATTGTCAATATTTAGAAAGACACTGAAAACACAATTATGAAAATGAGAAACAAAAATTACAATGTTCATAAAAAAAGCATTATCCGGGAGGATTCTAGGAAAAGTAGTCACGTTTCCCTGCCTCATCCTTTTTGTCCTGTGGTCGTTTTTGTTTTAAATACCCTGTTTTTGTAAAAGATGGTGTAAGCCGTTGGCGAACATCTTGTCATGTCAGCATGACAAAAATTGATTACACGTGGATCTTCCTGGAAAACGCTACTGCGGAAAGTGTATATTCAGTGATTTAATGACACACTCACCGAGGAAGACCTTCTCTTTTCCCACAGAATAGGAGCCGCACACCACAAGTGTACGTGGGTTGAGCGTCACCAATTCAAAGGCTGTGCTCGCTGCAAAATTGATGACCTCCTGCTGTCTGGGGAAGGTGTACTCAGGGCTGCAGTAGCTGGAGAGATAAGAGAGCTTACATTGAAAATCTGAACATGTTTTCCGCCAATATTGATCCACATCGGCTGTGAAGAGTCTTTTTATACGTCAACCACACAAAAAGGTCACACGGCACAGCTGAGAGCACTGCGATATAACCACAGTCCTCAGTAACGTCAATGGTGCTTCCAGTGTATATATGCGAGGAGACAGACTGGTACTAACGTGGTGTCCAGGTAGAGCGTCTGCACCCTGCAGCTGAGTAACTCGGGGTACGTCTCCATGGAGGCGTCAGCTCTGAAGTCTCCAGTGTGGAGGACAGTCTGTCCATCGGGCAGGAAGAACAGCAGCATGGCAGCTCCAGGACAACTGAAAGAACAGACACAGGTGTATACAAATATGGATTATATGAAGGAAGCACTTGTGTGATGAACATGTGTCAAACTCCGGCATCTGTATGGTTTATTCTGGCCGTTTGTGTCTTAAAGCTAAATTAATTAATCATTTGGACAACACTCAGTGGCTGAAATCATGTGGATGACTCACTGGTTGGCCTCCAGGAGGATGACAGCAAGTCCTTCCACAGTGACGCGGGTGTTCATGGGGAGGATGTGTACGTACTCGTCTGCCACCTTCAGTTTGCTCTTCACCAGGTTCCCTGTGATCTGACGAGGAGACACATCTGTCATATTTACGGTGTACTTCCATACAGTGATGCAGCAGCAGCCACTGAAGCTGGAAAAGCCTGATTTTTTTTGTGTAAATCCTTGGTGATTCGAATCAAACTTTTCTGGGCTATGACCCAGCTAGCAACCAAGTTGAATTTCCGTGACCTACCAAATAAAACAAAACCCCAATGGAGTCCCAATTGGTCCTTGTAAGGCTGTTTTTAGTTGTCGTCCCGAGAGAACGCAGACCTTACTGTGATAAATCATGACCCATTTGTCAAGAGAGCTGACATAATAAACCGCCTCTTTCACCAATACATTCCATTATCGATTCTACAGATTATGATTAGTTAATGAGCTAGCTTCCTAAAATATTCCAGAAAATATACAACATATGACTATACAACATAAATAGAAAAGGAACAATACCTGAAGTGGCACACTGGAAGGAAACATGTCTAATTACAGCTTGAAACGGACATTTTAAAATCTAAAATATGTACAAGATTAAACTAAAAATGTATGCCTGTTTGACTAGAAACCTCAATTTGTTCAGTTTACTGCTGAATTCATACAACTCAAATGTACGCACAGTGGCAAGAAAGAGACGTTAGAAACAGAATGACCGACAGAGACAAAGAAAGTTTCATGGATGTGAAAGGTTTTTATCCAAAACTGTTGGAAAGCCACAAAAGGTCCAGATTTATAGTAAGAATGGTTCTAACCTAGCAAATTGGTATTCACAGCTGCCAACTGAACGCTAATTTTTCATTACAATGCAGTCAATGAGATAACAAATGGATCAGGCGTATGTTTATGAATTCTGTGGAAGAGAGCAGTCAAGAAGCTTTTTAATGAGGTGCGAATAAATAGGATTTTGGAGAAGAAAAGACGGTGTAGCACTTTCAAAGAATGATTACTCTCCTGCATGGTATTGAAGGACAAGCAGACATTCAGAGGGGACAGTGTATTTATTTATTTATTCATTCATTCATTCATTCATTACACAAACTGCAGACACATCTAAACTGCTGCCGTGTTTCTTTCTGCACCTTTATGAATAAGGAAAGTGTCGAGTTTGTGTGGATGCAGTTTCAGTGGGGGACTAAAATGAAACCTGGGGTAAAAAACACCGTCCATAACTGTTTCATTTAGAAAACAAATGCTAAATTAAAGCTGCAAGCAGCAATGAACGGGCCCTCGCAGTCCACGCGCATCAGGGCATGCTGCCGTTGGGGTGTGCCACGTAGATGTATTCAGGGCAAGACGCTCTACATGTTTGAGCAATTTGGAGTAGATGGCAAATTATATGTGAAAGTTATAATGAGTTGATGGCTTCGCCCTAGCGACGCATCAAAATGGGCCGCGCCACCAGGTGTGAGATAGGTGAAAGCTTTTGACAAGTTTTGTCCACAGATGCTACTTGCAAAGTTTGTTGCAAATCGGTCAAATAGCCTAGGAGGAGTTTGAAAAAGTAAGCTTATCATTTTTTCACAAAGCCTTAGTGGTCATGGGGAAGTAGTCACCTGGGTTTCATGTCATTCAGACAGGCCAATGTGGACAACATGCAACACTTTGTGTTTTGAGCAAAATGTACAGGAAGTTATTTAATAACTTGAGTACTGTTTGAAATATCAAAAGTCTTTTAATAACCTTTTGTCGGGATAGTCCACAGATGCTGCGTGCAAAGTTTGGTGCAAATCGATGAAATCGCCTGGGAGGAGTTCAGAAATGGGCGTGGCCTATATCACAAGATTCAGCACAATTCAGTGAACGCGTGGATATAGTTTTTAATGTGCGACAAAGTATATGTGAGTTATAAGCCAATTCCTTGATTATAGCGGCACATAGTGGTGGAAATTGAGGACAACAATAGATTATGAAATTTTCTCGCAGGTATGACGTATATTCCAAGTTTGGTGAGTTTTGGGGTATGTTCAGGCAGTGAAAAATGTGAAGATCAAGTCACACACAGGGTTTGTACAGATTTTTGGACTAAAATTCAAGCACTTCCTCATCATATAAAGGTCTTATTTGCTTTCTGCAGGTTGTGTTTCCTTACTGTGGTTCCTCTCCGAAGCCACATTTTAAATATAGTTTGTAAAACAGTTGTCATCAAAATGACAGCGCAGTGAAAAAACGCCAGTTCGCTCGTAGCTGATGAGCAGGAACAAGAGTTGGATCGCTACTTTCCATGCTAATGTCGAAGGTCAGAGGTGACGCACACATTCTGAGAGCAGATGGTCGCCCTCACGACGCCAGATTTACACCAGACGTGGAACAGATTGGAATGGAAAAAACCTTTTCATTTCAGTGCCCGTGTCAGTCAGTCTAGTGCCAGTCTTGTCTTCTCTACTCCACTCCACCACTAGTGTGAGTCATGAGGAGACCGATCATTTCAATATTGAGTGTGCGGAAAAAACAACCAATTTGGTTGAGAATAAAACTATTTTTCAATGGTTAAAATTTGGTATTTTTCAAACTTTCATGACTCTGTCAAAGCTTCCCTACATAAAATAGGAAAGTATGACTCCTTCTTTAAAATATAATGCTGTGGCTTTACATATGGCTCAAAAAGTGCACAACCCAAACACCACATCAAGAGCCAGATAAAATAAAAAGCATAAGCACCTAGGAAATAATTACTGGAAGTCACAATAACCACAGTTTGACTTACTCTGTTACAGTAGATTGGTAATGTGGAATTCTTGGTCAACCCTCCGTAGTGGTCTGAGTGGAAATGTGTGAGGAAGTATGCAGTGATGCCCTCGATCTCTCCGTACCCAAAAGCATCTATGACAAACTTTGTGCCTGTGAAAAATAAAAATAAAAAGATTACAAAATAATCAACCTTAAAATGTATGCAGCAATGTGACATGTTGTCAATCACTGACCTGGAATCTTCTTGTAGAAGGGACAGCGTGGGAGCTCTACTTCTCCATCAGCATTCACTCTGTTCCACCTTCTCCCTCGCCATCCTCTGTTCCTTCCTTTCCCTGCGTCTCCTGGAGTATTCCTTGTTACATTACTATTATCTACAGCCACGGTGCCCAGCGACGTATCTGCAGCTGTGTCAGCCGTATTTTTTCTTTGCCTTTCCTTCCTTGGTCGTCTCTGCCTCGAGTTTTCACCAAGTGTTGGAACAGACGTGGTGTTGAGTTCGTTTGGTGCGCTCTCGGCCTCTTTCTCCTTCTCCTTGAGGGGTCTGATGCCAAAAAACACCCCAATGTCCGTCTGCTTCAGAGAGGAGGCCTGACCTGTCTTGCTCTGCCCCTTCCGAGGTGGCATTGTTTGAGATGTTTGGACAATAGAGGTTTGTGATGAAAGCACCAGAGGAGGTGGCTCTGATTGAACACTGCTTTCATTCAAGTTTTTTATATGCGGGCTATCTGAGCTTTGAAGAGTTTCCCTCAGACGCTCTAAAACAATACTCTGCGGAGACTGAATACTACTCTTACATGCACCGACAGATCCGCTGTACGCTTCTTTCCCATCTGTGGGATCAGATCTGTTTCCTGCAGAGGCAGCTAGCTGATTGGTGGGCGGTCCTGAGCTAACTGACTCCAGCTGGGTGTTTGAGGAAGCATGCTGCACATTACTGGTTTCCAAATTATCTATGAATTCAGTGAGAAGTTCATCTTCACTGAACAGCAACGTAGAGTCTTCAGACTCATTTTCAGATGCATCAGTTTTAAAAAGGGCTTTTCGACATTCACTACTTTTCACTTCAGTCTCTGCAGGGAGCTCAGAAATAGGAGAATAGGATATAAAATCATCATCAGGGGAAGGATCGCTTTTGGGTTCACAAGCTCCTCCTCCACTCTCCGCCTTAACAGGAGCGGATGAAAGCTCTGCTCTACTTTCCTGGGAAGAACTAATAGACTTTTGTCTTTTCAAAGAGGATGACCAGCCTTTCTTTTTCTTAAAATCTTCAGGGCCAGGTGAGCGCAGAAACAAGAGGCCATTTGTTCGTTTAGACGGAGGTGTTCCAGTCTGATTATTGTGAGGGGAGGCACTACGGCTGGATAAGGCAGAAAGACTGTCCTGAGAGCTCTCTAAAACAGAGCCATCCACCTCATTGTTTATGAGTCCTGGGAGACCACAGAGGCTGGTCTCACTGCTGGTTCCAGCCTGCTGGGAAAGACTGAGGAGGGCTGTGTCACCGCTGGCTCGACTGTGGGCCAGAAGTGTGTGGTTGAACTTCTTGTAATGGGTTGGAATGGTGGAGGAGCACTGGAGGCCATCTGGACACTCTGTGTGTACACATAGAAATAAGGCTTATTAGAAAATGCTACAAAGTTGTAACAATTAAAAAAGCACCAAAATCTGCAAAAGCTATTTGACAATACAGATATCAGAAAAATATGAGCTGCCTTTTTAAAACTATAAGAGAACTATACTGAGTTTGCACATCAGTTTCCTCATCATTTCAAGTAAAATTGTAAAAAGTTTGTTGTCTGATCTCAAAGGAGCTTTCTAGAGAAAATGACACTTGATTATGTCGCCAAAGTTTTCTTAAACTGACTTCAAATGTTGGAAAACAAAGCTGGTCTTCCAGACTTTGAGAGACATGGACATTTACCCATCAGGGAGGATCTGATACCACGTTCATGACATGAGGGAATTACCATAATTACCAGTTCTGGAAGTTGTAATCATGACTGATTACAAGTTGGAGGTTAATAATACAGAAGTTCATGAGAGGCAAACAAATATAGATGCCTTACATCAGACGAAGTCCACACTTCATGGTAAAGCTCATACACATTTAAGCTTTGTTACTGGTACAGATGCAAGAGAGAGCGTTTCTATGCTAAATTGTATCTGTAATGTCTTCACCACTGCGAACAACAGATGTACTTTTTGTGATTGTGAGGAGGAAAAGTTTGAATAAAAGACTGATATGTAAGGCTGCACATTATTAACAAACCCAGTATCTGGTCAGATGACACGTGCAGGATTAAGTTGCTTAATATCTTAGCCAAGAGGATATCCACAAAATGAAATGGCTTTAAAAGATTCCACCCCTTTTTCATTTTCAATGATGCAGATTTTAAAACATGTCTGATTACTAATGAAAATTTAAAACTCAAAAATCATAAATCGGCTACAAGTATTAGATTATTTAGACATTTCAGATTTACTGCAGTTGTTTAGCAGACCCCAAAAGTTTTTTTGTTGTTGTTCTTGAAAGTACCATATCTTGATCCCCTTTCTTCTTCTTCTACAGACCAGCCATGTCAACTTGGGGTAATGTTACCAGGAGGGTTTATACGATTCACAGATATTGTTTCTGACTTAAAAATGTAGCTGCAGGAAGAAAAAAATCCAGATGTGAATTTTGGGCGATAATATTGACCAAATACATGAGTGTGTTCATGTTAGGCTAGCGAGTAAAGATCTGAGAGGGAGAGTTTCTATTCCTAATTGTACACAGGTTTAACCCTGTTAAATCTAATATACATTTGTTTTCCAACTGTAAACAACAGTTTGAGAGGGGAAACTATTAAGCATAAGCCTTTATTTTCTCATTGTTTTGCAGGTGAAAATCAGAATGAGGAACAAGAAAGAACTGCCTCAGAAGCTGTACATAAAAATGACCAAGAACACACACAAAAAACTGCAAGAAGAGACTGCGATCCAGCTGGCGTGCCATTCTGATTGGGGTTCTGATGATGCTCCTCTGTGTTGTGACTGTCAACCTCTTCATTCAGATGCATGAACAGCAAAGTCTGACAGCTGAGTTACAGCACATGGCAGAGGGGCTTCGTATAAAGAACAGCCACCTGAAAGAAACAGCTCCTGAACTCTACTCATCAAAACTCCAGCGAGTGTGGCCATATGACACTGCCCATTGACGCAATGCTGTAAAAACTGACCTTGTTGCCTGCTGAAAAGACCAAGCTGAGCTTGCTCCTGAAGAACACATTGCAAAAAAAAAAAAAGACGGAGCTGAGCCTGCTCTTGAGGGACACACTGCAAGAGAAGACACGCCTGGAAGTGGAGAACAGAATGCTTACCGTGTCTCTAAATTCGGCACTGAGCCACTTCAGTTTGTTGTCTGCTGAAAAGACTGAACCTGCTCTTGGAGAACACGTCAAAAGAGAACAGAAAGCTGGAAGTGGAGAACAAAGACCTCATCATGTCACATTTTTTGAGAGCGACTCCTTCTGGCTCACGCACCAAAGAATGCATCCAGATGTGACTTATTGGAGGTGTCATGAGCCAGGGAATAAATTATTGGGAATAAATTATGTTCTGCTGGAGCTGTTGTGTAGGAGAATTTGATTGGTTGGCATTGTTATTTGGGGAATCTAATTCCTTACACCAGAGAGAAGCAAATGATGTGCATGTTGCCTTTGACTTTTGACTTTATTATGAATTATGAATGACATGATTATTTTCATCCGGTAGTGTATATAAAATTGAAAACGTCTTATTTCTGGTCTCTACAATGTCAAAAATGATAACAATCGGTCATAAAGGTATGTAAAAGAAGACCATACGAGAGAGAGAAACTGATGAGAGGGAACAAGTCATGTCTTTAGATGAAGTATGTGGAGAAGGATGGGTGACTGTACCTTTGCATGTGTCCCTGGGGGTGTCTATGCATTCAGCAACATGCCATCTTTGAGTCTGGACCACCAGAATGGAAAAGGGCATCTGACACATGGGGCAAAAGTCTCCAGAGGATTGTCCCTCAGCACCATCGTCCTTCTGCTCTGTGTCATGAGCAGGTGATGACTTTGAGGGTAGATCGTGGTCCTGTAAACTGCCATGTCCATCTACGTCTATGTTAACAACAACAGTATTACTATCCCTACTTCCAGCTGTGTTGACTTTACTGCCAGGTGACTTGAGTGAAGTAGAGTCTCTTTTGGAAGCTTTTCTGGAAGGACATCTTCTTTTGGCCACGGTTGCAGGTGCGGGAGGGGGTCCCCGACGCTTCTTTTTCTTCTCAAGAGGTTTATACTCCCAAATGTCATCTTCGGAGTCGTTCTTCTGTGACATTTGCAGCAAAAACAACCGCAGCGTGCCTCACGTTACCCAACCGGTTCCTCGACACCCTCGTTATTACACAATAACCGACGTTTAATAACATCCCGCGCTTGACGAAAGCAGTAAACGTTGATGTAGTTTAAACTACTTCGAAAACAGTTTATTTTAATTAATAATTAAACTAGCATAATGCCTTCTTTAGCTAGATAACCTCACTGTGAGGTTTGTAGAGCCATGTTAGCGCTTACCGCCAGTTCAATCATGAATGTGGTAAAGACGAGGAACGAAACACAGCAGCACATTCAACACATTTCACCCAAATGAATTATTTTATTAGCTTGAAATAAGCATTGGGAAAAAATGTGCAGACTTTTACTTGTAAATGTGTCAGTTAAATCTGACCAGAAATTCAGAAAAAGCTTTCTGTTGAGTAATATTTTATTTATTCTTGTTGTGTCGAATCAGCGACGTCAACGTCGTCGTGCATTTACTTGGCTAACTGGCTGATGTTGTGAACATGGCGTCTCAGTGCAGCCTCTCTACCTTATTTCCTATCCAAAGTCAGCTAGATGTCGCACTAGAAGAAGCCACGACAGAACAAGCGAAGGAAAATGTTGTCTTCCAGTATCTGAAGAAACTAGACGAGAGAGGGGACCTGAAGATACCCGATTTCCAGCCAGGTTAGACCATGTCACAGCTCCAGCACTGTCTCTCTCCATAGCAGTTCTACAGTTTGACTTGAGTTTGCTAACACAGCATGTCTTGACATGTTCATACGGTGTGAACACTGAAGGCTAGGGTGTCGTCTCATTTCCTATTGCTTTTAAATACTTTTCAAAAGAAATTTTTGGTTAATTTCAGCCCTGTCTGTATGTGTTTCTGACCATGCCAACGCCCATTAACTTTTTTTGTTAATTAGCTAGCTAACTTATCTCCTCCCAAAGCAGCAGGTGGTATAGTCAGTCAAGGAGCTAGCAACAAAGACTAACTTTGGATCTAAATCAGAGCAGCTGCTTTGCGTAGATGTATAATTGTTTTAAAACTGTGATTCTTCCTGTTTTGTTTGCAACAGTGCATCAGCTGTTTTTTTCTTTTACAGTAATGGGTGGCACAAACCGGAAGTCACTAGTCTTCATTCTCTGTATGCCTTTATCTTCCTCAGAGATTTGTTAGCATGCACCACTAAATAATCTTCATGCTAATTCCTACAAAAGTCATCTTGAAATGTTTTTTTGTTTGTTGTTCCTTTGATAAAAACGTAAAAGGCTGCTGTAACCGCAACAAACAATTTGAATAGTGATGTTTCATGGTTGAAAAATAAAAGAATACTCAAATAAATTACAGTCTTTTAATAAAACAAAACAAAAGCTTCTGCTGCCAACTTCTGCTGTTAAGTCCCCTGTTTAGTCATGCAGTATGTTGGCAATATCTCATCACACCAGTAGATGGGGATCTGCAGTAGATCATCAAACTACTGAATGGACACGGCTGTATAGGATCATAAACGGGCCCCCACATAACTTCTCATGATAGTTTTTAAAACTGCCTGACAGACACAAGATGTACGTTTTTGTCTCTCTGTGTCTTTAGCCAATTGAGGGTATATAGTTTTTGGCTCAACAGGAGATTATCTGACAGACAGGGAGGTACGACAGTAATAAGGTGTTGCTTAACTTGATTACAGAAAGTGTGTCGAAATGTTAAAGCGATAAGGACACATACTATACTTGTGGCTGTTCATGTATTTGCTTTTTATCCCTATACTATCCCTATATCCCTATAGAATTTCCTTGAATGTATCCAGCTTCTTGTTTTTGCATTGTCAAAGATGCATTAAATATATAACAATTTACTATAAATGCAGCATAGAATATATTTATTTTCCTTGGTGCCATAATCTCTTCATCAAGTAGAACTTTTATTAATACCAGTTTACGCAATGCCGATAAGGAAGGGCGGAAATGACCTTATTGTGGTTACTTTGAAATGAAGAGAGCTATTTTGTCTTTAATGTCTGTGCTTGCAGCATTTTTAAAGCTGGAAAAAAATAAGGGGTAACGCAATTTCTTGATTATTTAACCTGTATTTAACCAGGTCAAATGCTACTGAGACTCTTATTACACATTACAAAACTAGTCAGCAACACAAATAAATGTTCAGAACAAATAACAGAAGTTGGTGTTTTTCAAGCACTTTATGCTGGATTTTGCTGCTTAGTCAGCTGTAAAAATATGACCAAAACATACATGATCCATATCTACAGAAATACATTTATAGGGTTTAATAGCTTCATAGCACTTTTGAAACTGTGAGCACTTCCAAGTCATTTGCTTTGATCCATCAACTTTTTCCAAAATAACATAAATGCAGTATCAGGCCTACCCACACAGACAGATATACTCGCACAATGATGGGCACTGTAAAGCATTTTGCCTGCACTGTGACTAAACATAATTAATAAGATGACAGCATCATTTTCCACTCTGTGATTTGCTCCAGGCTTAGAATGGCTGAACACGGAGGGACCTCTGTCTTTGAACAAGGAGCTGGCTGGGAAAGTGGTGCTGCTTGACTTCTTTACCTACTGCTGCATCAACTGCATGCACATCCTGCCTGATCTGCACCGGCTAGAGAAGAAGCACTCTGTCAAAGGTATGATGGACATTACTTTGGTTTTAAGCAGGGACATGCTTGAGTGTCATGATCCTGAAAGGGCTTTGGAGATTATCTAGAGGTGTACGGTGGGGCACAATCTCATATGGCTGATTTGCAGGGAATATTCAATTATACACCATGATAATGAAGCTATACGATGCGGGAAAATAGGACAATCTCTCAATGGTGTCCCACTTTTGAAATTAAGCAGAATCAAAGCACAAACTGAATGGCGTGTTGATGAATTAATGAGTTAAATTAAGATAATTAGGGATGATTTGATATTCAAATGAAGTCCTGTTGTTACCGGCCACCTTGGAAAACTTGGCTGGTCAGGTTAGTCGAAGCTATTAGAAAGAAGCGAACACTGTACTCTGATTTTTGTGCCTTTGGTCTCTCACATGTTAAGTTGTAAACACTTTTTTTTAAAAGCAATGTTACCAGATAGCTATAAAAATCAATAAGTGTAATATTAAATGGTCAAGTTTGCCTGTAGTCCTTCCTATCAAGCATACCCTGCATTTCACCGGATTGGCTTGTATCTTCGACTGGCACTGGCTGATGGAAATGAAAAAGATGAGGTTGGCGTTATCCTTTTTTTATTTCTATTTATGTCTCAAGAAATCCAATAAGAACCAAGTCCACCAACACTACAAACTATTCAAAAAGTGCAGTGTTTTTTAGAGCACCAATTGTTATATTCTGGGCCGTCACTAATACTAATGTTAAAAATCTCAATTTGGATCATTGCCAATACCAGTTGTTTTTGGTGGTTGATTTTTGTTTTTGTTTTATCAAGTTCCACTTGTGTGCCAGGAAAATAGAGGTTTTTTTTAATAGTGAAAAATAAAATAGTGCAAGAATAACTTTAACTCTGGGTAATATAAGTTAAACACAAATTGAGATATGAATATTAACAGAAACAAAAGCAAATGTGGCACCGCAAATATCGGTCGATGCCCCTGGTAGTTTCATTTATTTTTATTTTTTAAGTAACAGCTGGACAGTGCTTGTTAAATAATAGCCATAATCAGCTATGAGCCAACAAAAACAGTTTCTACCTGTGGCACAGATGTTTAATGGGTTAGATTTGAAATTCTATAAGCAGGGAAGCAAAAATGCTGACTAGTAAACGTTTCAGTGAAGTGACGTTCCTCTCCTGCCAAATCGTAACAAATTGAATACTTCCAGAGAGCGGCACTGCCCTGCCAGACTGCATTTAAATGCATTCCTTACAGTCGGACTAAAGGTACAGTGGGTCTCCCAATGGGCAGCGGCCTGGCAGGCCTTGCTGCGGGAACACAATTCCATCAATACCTTATTATGTGTCATCATGCTGCGTCATGGGAACATGTGTAAGTTCACTGGGGCAGAGAAAGTGTAGTGCTTCAACCCAACTTCTCTCTTCTTCTTTTCCAAGAGCATGAGGGCCCTTATCTGAGCTGTGAAGAGACAGTTACTAAAAATATTTCCAAGCTGCAGAGTCAGTGGGGCCCATAATTGTACCCTGCCTGCTGTACTTCACTGTATGGCTCTTTATATAGCCACTCCATGTTAAGCATAATCGCATCCGTCTGACTCTGGCATCCTGCTGACACTTCCAAGGGATCATCTGAGGAAGTTGTTCAGCTTGAAATTCATTTGTGAGCCTGGCAGGATACAGAACACAAACACACACACACAAACAGCTCAGTGGCATCGCACATTATCACACTTATCTTATCTTTGGCACTGCTATGGGTACATTCTGTTTGCTGCCCTGGTCAGTGAGGTGTGGGAGCCACCCTGTCCAGTCACTCCCACAGTACACCCACCCACCCATCGTCACTGCAATCTGTGCTGGTACTATACTGCTTGGCACAGGCCGTGGGTGACGAAATCCTCTGCAGATAGCGTGAGCTTGAAGGTTTGGAATTGTCTGTTTTTTTTGCCTCTGTTGAGGGGCGGCTCACCGATGAGTTAATGTAAAGGAAATGTCCAACTGACGCCTTTTATGGAGGTCAGGGGGCTTTGAAATCTAAATTTAAAATGTGACAATTGTCAAGTCTCCAGTCTTTTCTTTGTCATTGTGGGCGATGTGTGAGCAGAAGTTTGCTCATAAAGCTGATCCAGGTACAGTGCAAAGCAGAGTTTCAAACCGAAATGTAAAATAAAATGTGTCTCCTTATGTTTAAAACGGTCCAGCAGTGAAATAATGTAATACATCCTTGAAATAGTAGTAACAATGAAAAATAATCTATTTGTTTGAATTTAGATACAGGGTTGAATATAATCTTACACTTTCAACAATACATTTGATTCGTATCTGTGCTTCAGTACTTGTATCTTTTTTTTTTTTTATTTGAATTTTGAAAATATTGATCGTAATATGGAGAAGGATCATGCTTGAGTCCATGTGAATAAAGTAATTTCAGAATAACAAGGTGGCTTTTGACATTTCTGTTGCTCCCCTCAGGCTCTGTTCGCACACAGTTTGGTGCAGTTTTTGAATCACATGAGCGCAAACGTGTTTCAGTAGTTTCACACCAAGTGGTAGACAGGAAGGACACTTAATCGAGATATCTGCGCTGCAAAGGCACGGCTCAACTCGTTTTATTGCTATAAAGAGTATCACAAAAAAAAAAAATTTTCCCCATAGTTTTAGGCCATTTAAGTTGCATAACATTGGAACATCGGTTGTCGATCGTAACCAATTGCATTCATTGTTTGGATAATAAGCATAGTGTTAGTGGTCTTTGATGACTACTGAGAAATAACACAGATAAGCAATAAGAGTCTTGGGGCAATAAAAGTTTTCCAAGAAGCTCGGCGAGACATACGTCTACTCAGTCTGGAGTGTTACTGGCTCAATAACAAGCCAGTAGAAAATCGCATCAGTTTCCCTTTTGTCTCGCACATCTTTGTGTGTTAACTTCTTATTCAAGGTTATGCAACTTTTTGTCAAAAACGATTTCAGTGGGATCACGAGATGGACACGAGTTTGAACCATTTGTGTGTCTTCGAGTTACTGTCCTACAGTTAATTAACGTATGTGCAGTCATTGTGCTTCTTGTGAGGGAGTTAACGTAAAGTATCAAAAATATGTCCTAAAAATTTGGAAACCACTTAAAGTTTTTCCTTGTCTCTCTCAGATGGACTGATTATTGTAGGGGTACACTCGGCTAAATTCCCCAATGAAAAGGTGAGTGCTTTAGTTCTTTGTTCTCTTTTTTACCTTTTGAGTATCTAGTTGCGCTTTCTGTCTGCATTTTCATAACTGCGTGACAAAAATACTTTGGGATTGCTAAATTTGAGTATTATACAAGACAGTCCGTTGTCAACATAAACCACTTGCTCTTGAAGCAGGAAACTAATGTACCAAAGCATGAGAGACTGATGTGGTGATATTTATCAGAATTATCATAGATGATATCATTTATTTAAATCACTTTAAGATGAAAATGATGCTCAAATCTTGGGAAAATCCCCATAATACTGTTGATCTGTCTCCTTGATCCTCAATGAAGCTGTTCCACAATGTGGCACACAGTAATAGACGATACAGAATAAGCTCTGTGCTCCTGTAGTGCTGCCTAAGGGAACATATGTGCTTGATATGCACAGTGCTTCCTCTGCTTGTTTCTGAGAATACTTTGGGACAGTCAAGCAATTGGTTTGTTTCATTTTGAGTTTCAGACATTAATTCAGAACCTGATGATTCTGCCTAAACTCCCTGTAAGAGTGTCAGGTTTTATTTGTTAAATAATCAAATAGTGACCGACAAAATGTTTTGGAAATTGCTTTTATAACCCATTAATTAATTAAGTTATTTATTAGGCAAATATGCAAATCAGTTTTGGGTTCTTCATTGGTAGGATTTAATACCTGGCTACCATTTTTAAAGGGTAATACCACCAATTTTATACATTAAAGTGTGTTAACAGGGAAGTACTACTACATATGTATTTTTTTAAAAAGTTGAAAAAAGGCACCAGGTTTTGAAAAGCACTCCACTATTGCATTCCTGTAACTCTGTTGGACGATTTGTTACAGTAGAACGAAAGATATCACCTATTCTTCTTCCTTTTTGAAACCTGGCACCTACATTAACCACAATACATCTTAGCCACTTGAGAGACATCACTGAAGGCAATTTATCAGATTACCTGCAGCTTCCTCTGGAGCCACAAAAGGCTTTAAACATATGCAGTAGTACTTCCCAAGACCTGTAAATGCACTTTTAAGTGTAAAATGTGTGGAGTTATCCATTAATATTTTACATCCTTAGTTTTGGGTCTTTGAAATTATGATTTTTATCTGACATTTTGAAAAAATGATTGACTAATCTATAAATTAATTGAAAATAATTTACAATTTGTGAAAATATGATTTACTGGAGTCACAGCTCCGTGCTGATGTTTATGTTTGTATCCAACCCTTCAAAGGTCGTGGACAACGTCCGCAGCGCTGTGCTCCGCTACGACATCTGCCACCCAGTGGTGAACGACAGCGAGGCGGTCCTCTGGCATGAGCTGGAGGTGTCCTGCTGGCCTACGCTGGTCTTACTGGGCCCACAGGGCAACCTGCTCTTCTCCCTGGTGGGCGAAGGCCACCGCGACAAACTAACGCTCTTTACTGACTGCGCCCTCCGTCACTACGGGGAGCAAGGGCTGCTGAAGGCACACGCAGTGGGGATCAAGCTGTACCGAGACTCCCTGCCACCAAGCATCCTGTCCTTTCCTGGGAAGGTGGCCATAGACAGCAGCAGGAAAAGACTTGCCATAGCTGACACCGGGCATCACCGAATTCTGGTTGTGTCCTCGACCGGACAGCTGTTACATGTCATAGGAGGTAAGAAGCAGGAAACAGGAAGAACAGAGGCTCACGGTCTGAGTTGAATGTGTACCAGCCTTCAATAGGCATACTTCCACTCTGTCATTTTGAAAGAAAGGACGTAGATTTGTGCAAACGTAATCAATTGTGGATAAAAACATCAAATATTGTTTTTGCTTTGTAATATTCAGCATCTTTACAAATTAAACATCAATGTTTGAGCATTACTGATATTTTTAGAGTGCTCACATGCCTCAACAAATCTCTGAGGAGCCACATGATAGTCTGTGTTGTCCCAAGACCAACAGAGAGGTTGGCAGCAGCAGGGACCAGAACACACTGGGAACTGGCACTGAGCTACGTGTGGACAAAATGGGTAGAAATTATGTTTGTCGGTTGACCCCACTCAGCCCGTTCTCACATAGTATGAGAAACAATATTTTAATGCGAATTATGATATGTATAATAACGTTCAAGTTCAAAGCAAATCTTAAAGATATCACTTTGTAGGACAGATTCTTAAAAAAGGTCTTTTGTTGTTGTTCTGTCTGTATGGACTGACAATGAGCTGTGGTCCAGAAGGTTGTGTCCTCCATTTAACTGAACTAGAGGACGTCTTCCTGAGCATATTTGTGACATGTAGTACATTAGATTAAATAGACCACAGTCATAAATCAAAATAACGAAGCCACTTCAAGAAATGAAAGACCACCCGTGGTACAGCTGTAAACAGGGTAGTGTGCCTGAACATATGACCTGTAATATCTTTTTTTCCTGCTCAAAGTTTAGGCAGAGAAGATGAAAAATGCTTAAATCCAACTCTCTTAATAATTAAGATCTAAAATGGCATGATGTATAAATTGCAACTGCCGTTCCTCAGTAATCGTTTAATTTCAAAAACTTGATGAGCACAGTTCATACAAAAATCTTGAAATAATAGAAAATGCACTTTATTAACGAAGTGTTAAATCAGGGCTCCAGACTAACCAGACTTCACAATAGTTGCATTGGTGCATTTTTATTCATTTAAATCACAACAAACGCCTGATAACGGACAAGTTTCCCTGCAAAGCTCTGTTATGATAGTGATCGATCATGTAGAGAATAGAAATAGAGACATAGCCACTTATCTGTTATCAGAGGTGTGTTTCACGCACATGTGTTTCAGTTCAGTGAGGTAAAGAGCTTTGATGCACGTACTGTAGTATGGAGAGAATATATGACCTTATAAGTGAGGTATTATGTAAATGTATTTTTCTTTATTGGATTATCTCTTTAGGGCCTGAAAGCGGGAGACAAGATGGCGACTTGTTCGAAGCTTCCTTTAACTCTCCCCAGGGTTTGGCCATTAAAGGGGACACTGTGTACGTGGCCGACACAGAAAACCACCTGATTCGAACGGTAGTGCTTTAAACTAAATCTGCATTTTTGAAGAGAAAAAAAAAATCATATCTCTCTTGAAGTTTATCTTACAATAAATCCTGTCTGTGTGTTTTTTCTGTCTATCAGATCGACCTGTTAGAGGGGAGAGTCAGCACTCTAGCTGGTGTAGGCGCTCAAGGCACAGACAAAGAGGGTGGGGCCATGGGACCTCAGCAGCCCATCAGCTCTCCTTGGGATGTGACTCTTGGGACTGCTGGTGAGTCTTCCATTTGTTTTTTTTCGGCACACTTCCATACATTGAATACACCCTGAGAGACAGGTCGGTCACGACCTCTGTCTCAGAGTGCCTGCACATTGTTTACTCTCGTCATTTTGCATGAGATTGAGGTGAAGGTTGAAAAAGTGTTTTAACAACAGGAAGAGAAAAGATCGCACCTCTGTTGAAGAGACTTGGGTGTGTATTGCGGTGTGTTCACACCTTTTAGATGGATTTTTTGCAGCTTGCATATTAGTGCAATTAGAGAGCACCAAAAACATACGTGGACATTGACATTGTTATAATTATTTTCTTTAATGAAAACAAATTATAGCTTTGGATGTTCAACTCCTCCTTCTGAACCTGACTGTGAATTGGAAAGGTATCAGTGCAGGTATAGCAAAAATTCTTCAGGGATCCTCAGAGGTGGATTGAATGGGCAAATTAATTCATTGGAAGAGACACTTTAATCAATAGGATCTAATTCATACTCAGTAAACCTCTCTGCTAAAATCCTCATTTTGAGTTCTTCTGAAACTTTTTGAGGACAAAAAATCAATAGTAAGTCAGAACTATTCAAGGTGTAAACTGATTTAAACTCCCTGACAAGGTCTCTCATATTCTCCTAAAGTAATCCAAGACCTCCACTTTAAAAATCAAAGCTCAATCCATCTAAACTCTCCGCTTCTATTATTTTTGCCTTGGGCATTCAGAGTTTCTCTCTTAATAACCTTTTTTTAATATTTGCCCGCACAGTGCCTTTTTCTTTTTATCAGAGCAGAAAGCCTTTTTAATTCAGCTTTTGAATCTCTCACACTTTGTGTCTCTCAGGCTTCATTTAGACCAAATCAAGTGCTGATTGTGCATTTAGGCTGCCGCGGTGCAGGCCATAGGGGTTTGCTGGTAATAAAACACAGCAGCCCTGCAGCGCATAGTTGAAACAGAATCAACTTTTAGAGAAGCGCGTTTGGGTGTCACACTGCGTGGACACATAAACCACCGATCGGACCGCCTGATCAACAGTAGTCTCGTTCAAGCTGTTCACACAAAATTTATGAAATTACACTATTATGTGTTTTCTTGTAAATTCTGGTTTACACAGTTGGAACAAATACTGTCCTGTAGGCCAAAAAGGACACATGCACCAACATGCAGTAATCCGCCGAATTGCTCTGTTTATCTGTTATGTTGCTCGGTGCCTCGGACAACATGGTGCTGTCAGAAGACTGCACCAGCCGGATGGAGAAAGAGCTCTTAGTTTCAAGTGTCTCATTTTAAGCTCCTGGCAGGAGTTCGCGGATCAAATCGATGACACTCTCCCATTTGTGCCAGTCCTCTCAGACCACCGCACAACCCTACGCTAATCGCTGCAATGCCCGATTAGATCTGAAATGAGGCCTAAATGTGAGTGTACTGTATGTCTTGTGTTTGCATCAGGCCTTTTTACCTGCAGGTAGACAGAGTTTTCACCCTACCCTACGTAAGCAAAGAAGTCATAAAATCAGAACTATTTATATGGCGGGAGTGTTGAGGCTGAAATGAGTAAAGAAGCTCCCCTTGTAGTCTGGTTATGGTACGGCACTTAAAAGATAATTTCGCTTCTTGCACACGGGCTGCCGGAACCAACAACACATTTGAGGTGCATCAATAAATGGTTAGAACAGTTTCTTTTTCCTTATTTTTTTGTAAGTCAAATGATGCTTGAAAATCATCTCGTTCTCACTAATCATGACATACACTGTTACACTTAATCCGGTATTACCTTGTTGTCTCCCATAATACCTCCTGTTCCGATCAAGGTGCCATGGTCTAATTCCCTTTGGTAGAAAGACAACCCGATGTTACTTACTCATTTTCCTCATAGATAACGTATGTATTTTGTCTCCAAGTAGACAGGACATTAAGGATCTCTGTGACAAACAGTGTATCAGGGTGCTTCTGTTATAGCAGCCGTGTGCAAGATTTTCATTTGAATGATTCCGCCGGACACATTTTGATTAATTTGACGGCGGAAAGGGGGGCCCTTATGTCTTTCTCGCAGCAAAGCTGTGTTGATGAGTTACTCAAAACTGTGCAGAGGCTCACTAGTTTGAGCATATTAGAGACTAATCCTTGTAGCAGCCGTAAATTATTGTATCGTCTGTTTTTCTTCCTACTTTCTTGCCCGGGGTTGACGATGTTTACTATCAGCCGTCAAAGTGCTTCTTCAGCCTGAGGTGTGTGACAGTTGTAGTTGAAATGTAATGTCAGCACATGTTGGACTTTCCCTGTGACATTGTGGAAGTCAAACAAAAGATGACAGTGCGCTTGGACCGAGTTGTTTGTTCTGCCTTTAGCGAGTGCTGTACTCACCATCAGTCAGTTTGCATGTTAAAGGAATGTTGATTGATCACGTGAATTTAAAGTTGTAATCATAGGAATTTTAGCGGCATAAGCACTATTATTTCTCCCTCACACACAGTCAGAAGAGTACGGAGTCAGTCTTTGTCATGTTTTCTGCACATGCTGACGGATGACACAACCTGCTGGTTTGCACATCACCACATGGCGGGAGGATGTGGAATCAGACCTTTAACGCCACTTACATCGTCCTCCGAGAGAACATCCAAACACTCATTGCATATTCATGATTCATTCACCATGTGCATGAATATTTAAACACGAGGACCTCACACCTCTTGAACTGAAAAGCACTACAGTGACACTGATGCTGCGAGTCAGGTGCCGGAGTTGTCGAATGTTCCTGACAGTCCACCAGATGTGATCAAGAAGGGCTGAGCTTTGTGCTGCATTAAAAATACAATGGACATACTGTGTGTGTATCCATCGCGGTGACAGCGTTGTCTCTCCGGGGAGAGCATCTGAGGTGACATATGGCCTTTTTCAGACAGGCTGCCGTCACTTAAACCTGCACGGCAGCATCTCTGAGCCATTTCTGACGAGCACCAAACAATCACAACTTTTTCAAACCATTAGATCACAAGAGATATGTCTTTTTAAAAGTGTAAGACTAATGGATTTGATTATTTAGAAAGAAAGAAAAAGTTGTAATTATAGCTCAAAGTAAGCCTCCCAAAGACACCTGAAAGGACTTTTTATGCGACTGGTAGACAGCCAAGAGCAGTGATACAAGTTTCCTGTTTCTGAACTCAGAGAGTGTGTTTTTTCTGTGTGATTGTATGCATGCATGTGTGTGTGTGTAGGCGGTGTCGAGGATAACGTGCTGTGGATAGCCATGGCAGGGACCCACCAGATCTGGGCTTACTTCCTAGCAGATGGGAAATTGCCCAAAGGAAGGTGAGAGACGGATGCATGACCACCATGGCCACTTGGCAGCAGCCACCAACAGCTAACAATGAAAAGAAAACTCCCTCACCTCACTTGTTTCATGTGTTAAATAAAGAATTACATCAAATGTCAATATTAACCACAAAGAAACATCTCCAGCTAAGAGGATCTCCCTCATGAGAGAATGATCCAAGTTGAGCATCGTCATAGTCATGTTCCCTGCTTTATTTGAACTCTACATATCCAATATCTAATGCAGTAAAGCGTTTGTCGTTGTCTTTTCATCACAACATAAACAGTGAGTCCAAAGCAGGGATGTGCGTGCGATGGGCAGGCAGCGGCAACGAGGAGAACCGAAACAACTCCTACCCCCACAAGGCCGGCTTCGCTCAGCCTTCAGGCCTGGCTCTAGCCCCGGAGGAGCCCTGGAGCTGCCTGTACGTGGCCGATAGTGAAAGCAGCACCATCCGAACGCTGGCCCTGAAGGATGGCGCTGTCAAGTCGCTGGTCGGGGGAGAGAGAGACCCAATGGTGAGTGTGCACTTACTGATGGGTAGATGATACAATGTTTTAGCAATTTTTCCTACTGTTTCTATTTTTTTTTAGATTATTTCTTTATTCCAGGATTGGAAAAATCAGTAAATGAGACCAAAGTTAAGGTGAATAAAACTTTGAAACGTCAACATTTGTGGCTGAGTCACGTCAGATAGATTTTCCTTAGAAGTGGTGGTCGTTTAATGGTGTTGTCTGCCGGCGAGTTTGACCGCCAGATCATATGTGTTTATTCAAACCTCTTTTTTGTTTTGATGAAGAGACCCCATCAATAAAAATCACATATTGTGCATTTAAGGTCCATGAATTC